>PVJN01007963.1:0-67999 GCA_004026805.1 Lasiurus borealis | reverse complement strand
CCGAGTGGTAGGCCAGGTCGCCCCGGCAGGTGCGGGCCGTGCGCCGCGTGCACAGGGCGTAGGTGCGCAGCGCCGCGCAGAACTCGGGCGCGTCCTCCGAGGCCGGGGCGTGGCCGCCCGCCGTGGCGCTCCAGAACTCAGAGTTGCACTTGAGGATCTTGCACGGGGAGGCGGCTGCGGGCAGCAAGGGACACGCCGTCAGGGGGGGGGGGTGCACGCACGCACTGGGACACCCCATCCGAGCCTGCTCCAACCCCCAACCCCCACCCACTCTGCAGACGCGCACCCACCCAGATGGTGAAAAAACCACCCGCAAATAGCAGTCAGTGCAGGGCCTGCACTTCCTGCTTCTGGTCCAAATCCTTCCGTGCGGCTCCAAATAACCCCAAGCGGCCAGGGACGCAGCCCCAGCCCCATCCCCCGCCCAGAGAGGAGGGAATGGTCAGTGTCTCGGGCAGCGGGGTGTAGGCGCAGGCAGGCCACCCCCGGGGCCTTTGGCATCCGCTGACATCTTCACGGCCAGCTCTCTCGAATCTGGCCCGAGCGGCAGACCTCTGGCAGGAAGCAAGCCCCGATGTTCAATGCGTGCCCCTCGCTTAGCCGCTGTGTGACCTCCTGCAAGTTACTTAACCTCTCTGTGCCGCCTCAGACTCATCTGGGAAGGGGAAGCGGCATCGAGCCCTGAGGTTGCTAACACGTTCAGGGGCTCAGACAGGCGCCGGCATGCAGCTCCAGGCCGGTGGACGCCGGCTATCAGCCTGGTCACCTCATGCGTGGAGCGCCGTGCCTCTCTGTCCTGCCCGGAGCGCGGACCGGAGGCCACTGGGAGGGGTGGCTGGATGCGCCTCGATGGGTGTCTGCTTGTTGAAGTCACTCGCACGCTTTGAGTGGCAGCTGGCTACAAGCGGCCGCGCCGAGAACAGGCTTTGACACACCGGCTCTGGGGGCCCAGCTGCTCAAAGCCTTCGGCTCTTGCCCGCCTTCCCGGGCATTTAAGAGGACGCCCCAAACCTTTCCGGACGGGAGAGCTGGAGATCAGGGTGCGGGGACAGTGCGGGGGTAGGGGGGTGGTTGGAGAAGGGAATGGCTTGCAGGAGGCCACCGAGAGTGAGTAGGGACTGGACTTGAGGGCCCCCGCTGCCTCTGCCGCCTCTGCAGGCCCGCCTGCCTGGAGCGGACATGCACGGGCTGTCCCTTCCTGGGGCTGGGGCAGGGCATCAGGGAGGTCAGGGCTGGACAGTCCCCGTGGTGGTGAGATGAGGGCCCCGCCCCCCAGGGGTCATCCTGCTGGTCTATGCGGGGTCTGCACTAAAGCACGGGCCAGCGGCCTCCCCGGTCAGGGCCGGAGTGTAACCTGGCCCGGAACCAAAAGGACAGGCGCTCAGCCATGGCGTCACCAGCCACGGAGCCCCCGAGGCGCTGGTCTTTACGTCCAGTCTCTTCCATAGGAAGGCAGGGGGCCCGGGTTCCAGGCAGGAAAACCCTGGCCCTGGCTGACGGGAGTGTCCACGGAGAGCCAGGTCTGAGCGCCCGGAAAAGATCCGACTGCACCGGGTCCGAGCCAGAGGAGGCCGCAGCCTGGCCCAGGGAGCCGCCCGGCGCCGGTGACAGAGGCGGCCACTGTCTCACCGCTGCCGGCTCCTGCGGTGGCAGAGCGGCCCGTTCTGGCCCTCCTGCCCCTCAGTGGACCCAAGACAGCCAATGGGAAGAGCCAGGAAGCAAAGACCGGACGGAAAATAAGACGTTTTCCTGAGCTTCATTTCTCTCTCCTTTAAAAAAAAAATAATTGTGTTGATTTCAGAGAGGAAGGGAGAGGGAGAGGAACATCAATGTGAGAGAGAATCATGGACCTGCTCCTCCTGCACGCCCCACACTGCGGATCCAGCCTGCAACCCGGACATGTGCCCTGACCATGAATCGAACCGTGACCTCCTGGTTCGGAGGTCGGTGCTCAACCACTGAGCCACGCCGGCCGGGCCATTTCTTTTTACCTGCTTATCTTTACTCCTGGACGTATTACAGTCACTCCCCCTTCTTCGTCCCTTCTCTGGCCCCTCTGCCATCCTGGCCACTGAGTCCGGGGCCTCAGGGACGTTCTTGGAGCCTCTGCTCACCCTTATTCCCAGGCCTGCACCCCAGACGCGGGGAAACGCGCAGTCACGCCCAGAAACGTCCGCTCCTGTGGGGCCCATGGTGCACGGTGACCCAGCCCCTGAGACAGGACTGTCAGGATTGGCACCGGGGACAAGCAGGGGAACCCGGAGGCTGCGAGGACCACGGGTGGGGCCCAGGGTGCCCAGACTTGCTGGAGGTGCAGGGCACCCCTGGCGAGCGGCAGAGCCCTGCGCTCTGGGCGTGTGTATGGAAGGCCAGGGCCCCTCCTCTGCGCACTCAACCTCAGCCTGAAGGATCCATCGCTCTGGGACCCACCTCTATTGGCTGCTTGAGATGCGCCCCGAGTTTCAGATCCTGGGGCCAGAGGTCACAGATTTCCACCGCAGACAGCCTGGCCTCCGCTGCCTGCACTGACGGGGCCAGCTCCTCCGGCCGCGGGATCCCAGCTGTGGCTCCACATCTGCCTCCCCCGGACTGTCAGGGACCCCCCTCCTTCTGTGGAGCCACCGGAAAGGCTCTCACACGGACGGCACCCTCCCTCTGTGTACGGAAGATGCCGTCCGTTTCACGGGCCACCTTCCTGGCCGCACCCCCTCGCCGGGAATCCCTGGCTGCCCCAGCCTCAGCCACGCAGCCACACACTGAGCCTTTCTCAGCCGGGGAGGCGGGCTCCGGACTGCCTTCCTCCGGGACGGACTCACAGCGGGGAGAGCGCACAGCCCCCAGCTGGCCTGGCTTCACTCTGGTCCTCTCAACAGCAGCCCAGCGCCCCTCGCATGGAGGGTGGGAGGCGGGGAGCCGGAGCCCCGGCTGTGCAGGGCCCGGCGGGAGGAAAACATTTACGCGCCTGGACGGCATTCGCCGCTTTCGGGGGGTGGGGGGGGGGCCTCCTTTGAACTGTTAATCAAGCCCAATCTGGGGGAAGAATGGCCTGATTATCGCCGCCCGGTTTGCATGACAAAGACGCCCAATAAAACTCACTCTGCGGCGCGCGGGGGGCTCGAGGGCCGGGCCTGAGAACGGGGCTCAGGAATGCGGTGAGCCGCCCGCGGCCCGAGCCCGGGCAGAAAGACAATGCAATTTGCCACCACGCAAAGCCCAATGGACCAATAAATCACCCGCCGCAGAGGGATCAGATCGGGTTTCAGATGCCGAGCGGGAGGGGCGGGTGCGCCGGGAGCAGAGAAACCTGCCTCTTCTTAAAGGGGTAAAGCCCGGGGCGGCGTCCACCTCTGGGGCGTGCGTGGTGGCGTGCACGACCCGCTGAAGGTTCCGGAAGCAGCTCTGTGCCAGGCACCGTGCTTCAGGCGGCTCCCGGAACAAGCCACGGTGAGCGCCTGTGCTCAGGTGGAGCGAGCCACGGAAGCTTCCAGAATGCAGAGCAGACACGTCTTCTCTGAGCACTAAAATGCAACAAAGATGGAAGAATGGAGGCCTGAGAGGGCATGGGGAAGCGTCATTCCCCTGAGGCCTGGAAGGGCAGCGGGATTTGACCGGTCCCGGGAGCACAGGGGCCAGACACGGCGCGGCTGGCCGGACGCTGATTGCTGGCTGGTGAGCGTGCAGCCAGGCGTTTGGGGGCAGACACAGGGCCGTGGGTGCCAGCTGTGCCCCTGACAAAGCGACCGTGGGCAGCTTCCCTCTGCCGAGTGGGGCCGGGGATCTGCAAGGCCCTTTCCTCCGGTCACCGGGCTCCCTGCTGGATCCCGCCACCAGGGGGCACTAGACGGAAGAGGAAAGGCTGGAGGCACGCACTGGTGCACCTTCATCCCAGGCCGTTTCTCTTTTTATTTCAAATATATTTTGGCTTGATTTCAGAGGGGAAGAGAGAGAGACTATCAATGAGGAGAGAGAATCACGGATGGGCTGCCTCCTGCACGCCCCACCTTGGGGATTGAGCCACAGCCTGGGCCTGTGCCCTGACCCGGAATTGAACTGTGACCTCCTGGTTCCTAGGGCAACACTCACCCACTGAGCCACGCTGGATGGGCCCCAGGCGGCTTCTATGACCACCACTGGACAGTGGCCCTTGTCTCCCCTCCCCCATCACCCCTTCCTCCCCGCAAGCATCACTGGTGCCACTCAGAAGCACGGAGACCCGCCAGGCACGGGGCCCTCCGCATGGACTGGGGCCCCCAAACCTCTTCCCTTTGTCCCCCAGCCCCAGGGGTGGAAAGCACTTCCTGCAACTGTGTGCCTCAGTGACCCCACACCCATCTGCCACCCCTAATTCAGTGGTCGGCAAACTCATCGGTCAACAGAGCCAAATATCAACAGGACGACGATTGAGATTTCTTTTGAGAGCCCAATTTTATAAACAGAAACTTCTAACGCCTCGTCTTCACAATAGAGTGTTCCAGGCCGTGGTGTTTTGTGGAAGAGCCACACTCAAGGGGCCAAAGAGCTGAGTGTGGCTCGTGAGCCGCAGTTTGCCGACCACGGCCCTAGGTTAAGACCCCTCTGTGGACAGAGCTATGTGCGTTTTATTCTGACTGGATCCTTAGGCACCAGCCTGAGGACTTCCGACTGGATCCAGTTGATCGACTCCCCCTTCCCCTTTATTCCCCCCAAAACTGCCAGTAAGGACAGGGCCACTCAGAGCACTGTTTTGGGATGCAGTGTAACCCAAGAGGCCGTGGCTCCAATTGGCGGAGCTTCGAGGCGGCTCACTGCCCAGCCCCCGGGATGGCCGTGCTGAAGTGGGGTCCTCGGCCATGCCCTGTCCTCGCTGCCCACCGGGGGCAGCTCCCCTCTCTAGCCGCCGGCCGGTGCGGTCCTGAGGGGGGTGGTCATGGGGACGGAGCACCGGCCAGGGCGCCAACCTGCCCTCCGCAGCGTGGCCCCAGCAGCAGCAGGGGCAACGGCCACTCTGCCCCCTCTCCCGTCCCTCGGCTCTGACCCTGGGAGGGGACGGCCACTGCGCTGGGGTCAGTATTTGGTCAGCTCTGCCCTGGGCAGCGTCTGGAGGCTGCTGGCCCCCCGGATGCTGGCGCTGCCTGTCTGTCCCCCTCCCTGCAGGAATCTCACTCTATCGCCCCGGCGGACCGTGCAGGTGTTTGGCACCAGACACCGAGAGGAACACACCCAGCGGCGCTTGGCTGCTCCACCAGCGACAGCAGACGCTGCCGTGCTCACCTGCCAGCAGACAGGCCCGGCCGCCCTCGGAAGGCCGTTCTCCCAGCCCAGCCTCCGAGGGCCCGGGAATGACGGGGCCTGGGGCTCCCCCCGGGAAAGCACTGGGACCTTTGGGGCTCCCGCAGGCACCGGCCTCACGGAGAAAGCGCCAGGCCAGGGGAATTTCCTCGGTGAGTTAGGAGCGGGGAGAGGGGGCTGGGCGCGGGGGTTACCTCCCTCCACACATGCCAAGTGTGGGCAGGGTGGCTGCCTGCCGCACAGCGAGCTGAGGCAGCAGGCACGGCCCGCCGCACCCAGCCAGGCTGCTCTGCCCCAGCCTCCACACATGCCAACTCCCTGCAAGAAACCCCGCCAGCTGCCAGGGAGAGGGCACACTCAGGTACAGGGTGGAGCCCTCCCGGCCCCCTGCGGCAGCCGAGGGCGCTCCGGGCCGGGGCTGGGGCTGGGGCTCAGGATCCCCCCGCCGTCCTGGCTGAGGGCGAGAACGAGCCAAGCCTCCGGGTCCCCAGAGGGTGGTTCTGGGCAGAGAGACACCCCTCCTCAGGTCTCACTGAGGCCTGCAGGTGAGCCAGTGGTCTGTCTGCGTGAGGCGAGGCACAGCCCGCCCCCCCTGCCCCCAGCCCGGGCTGCCCCGAGAGGCGCGTTTTCCATCCTGGCTCAGCCCCCAGCAGCCCTGGCTCCTCGGCCTGGCCGCTCTGGGTCAACATGCATTTGAAGTGGCTTCTCTCCTCACCACCATCCACGGGCACCTTCCTCCTCCACCTTCCTCCTGCAGGGGGGCCAGCTGGGCACTGCCCAGGGCACATGCACACCCACACCCACACATACCCTCCCTCCCCCCCCCCACACACACCCGGGTGCGAGCCTGTGACCCCGGGCCATCCGTAGCGGGGAGCAATACCGGCGCCTTGCTGCAGGGGCCTGGGCGCAGAGGGACGGACGGCTTTCCCAGGCGCTGGGCATTCGGGGTGCTCGGGGGAGATGGCGCCTCACATGACATGAGTACGTAAACGTAAGCAAAACCCAGAGCGCATCACCTGACTGGAGGAATGTGCACAGTGACGGCCCTGTCACCCGGCTTTCCCGGCCGGGGGCTGGGTGGCACCTCCTGTGGCACGCATGCCAGGGGCGGAGAGGGGGCAGAGAGGAGCCTGGGAGGAGGCCCGAAGGCCAGATCCCGGGAAGGTGCTGAGAGAGGGGCTCTCTGCTCGGACCGCACAGGCACCCTGCCGCTGCAGAGGGCTTGTTCTCCCACGCCTCAGTTTCCCCACCGAGGACTAACATGTTAAAATATGTATTTTTATTGATTTCAGAGAGAAGAGAGAGGGGGAGAGAGAAACGTCAATGACAAGAGGATCACGGTTCGGCTGCCTCCTGCATGCCCATCCCTTCCTCCGCACCCGGCCCCGCATGGGCATGGAGCCTGTAAGCCGGGCTTACACGGAACGGTGACCTCCTGGCTCACGGGTCGGTGCTCAACCACTGAGCCACGCCAGCCGGGCGCGGACCAACGTTTACAAACAGAGTAAAGGGGAGAGTTCTCAGAGCAGCGACATCCTCGCGCATCGCAACGGCCAGGAGGGCCTGTTCAGGCAGAGACCACAGGGTGCGCCTGCTCCAGCACTTGGCGTGGCCCAGGGACCCCACTTTGGGAACCGCCATGCTGGAGGACAGCATCCGTATGTTGTCGTAGGAAATGCGCCAACGTATCGACAGCACGCGCCCTGGCTGGTGTCTCTGAGGAATCTGGTTAGGAAGCCCCGGTGGCGCACGGGGAACCGCGGCTACGGGCTGGGTCTGGGAGAGGGTGCTAGTGGCGGGGGATGTTCTAAGCAGTCTGTTCTGCCCTGTCCCCCCACCCCCGCTACACCTCGCTCCTCCGCCACCCATTAAAGCAGTGGTTCCCCACCTTCCTACTGCCGCGACCCTTTAACACAGCTCCTCATGTGGTGTGACCCCCAACCATAAAATTACTGCTACTTCACAACTGTAATTTTGCTACTATTGTGAATCATAATGTAAGTATCTGTTTTCTGATGGTTTTAGGCGACCCCTGTGGGTCACAACCCCTTTGGGGGTCCAACGACCCTTTCACAGGGGTCGCGACCCACAGGTTGAGAACCGCTGCATTAAAGGCACAGCGCCCGCCAAGCAGACACCCTCACGGCTCACAGGACACACCAGAGCCCCTTTCCCTTTCCCTGAGGGCAGGAGCCAGCCTTGCTCAGAGGAGGCCCCCATGTAACGCAGGCCAGGGGCTCAGTGGGTGTGGCAGACGCCAGCCTTGCTCAGAGGAGCCCCCCAACCCCCTGTCACGCAGGCCAGGGGCTGTGGGCGTGCCATACACGCAGACCGAGTCCACGTAAACAGTCGCACACGACACAGACCCTCTTAGTGTGGAGCAGGCCAGGCACCTCTCCGCACACAACTCGGTCCCGTTTCATCTGCGCTCCCTCCCCGGGGTCACTCCTGGCGGCCGTTCAAGCCTATGCACAAACAAACCCCCGGCCTGCAGCCCGCCCACCTGTTTCCAGCGGAGCGGCCGTGGCGCCGGGTCCCTGCCTGGGCCTCTGCCTGGGCCCGGCCTCACCCGTGGCCACAGCTTTCCGTGGCCCTCCAGCCCCGTCCTGCCCTCCCTCAGGCCCGCAGCCCCCGCCAGCCATCGCAGCCCGAGGCAGCCCTCCCGCCGTGGACCGGGCACATGCGGTCTCCTCCTTAAGGAGCTGCCCTTTGACCCAGGTTTCTGGAGCCCACAACTTTCCGGATCCCTCTGTCCCTCCCCGTCCCCCCACCCCGCCCCCATTGAGTTTGGGGCTCCTGAAGGCTCGGGTTTCAGTGAGGTGGGCGATTTCGCCTAAATGCAGCTGTTAGGGCCTCCAATTAGAAGCAACATTAGCCAGCTGGCTGCCAGGGCCGCGGCTATCGGTGCCATCGGCCGGGTTTGAGTTACGGGCCTGGAAGCCAGAAAGAAATGGGCTTCTTGGAAGCCAGAGTGATGGAATTCGGGGGCGGGGAGTTACATAACCCACCCGCCAGCTTTCCCGGGACTGAGTCCGGGGCACTGTCAGCTCCGCCACGAGGAGGGATGGCACGGAAAGGCCACCGCCGCCCGCTGCTGCCTCCAGCTCCCCTGTCAGCCGCCCCTGCTCCCCCGCGGGCCCCAGGAGCGAGCAGGCAGGCGCGGCCGCTTTAAGAGCAGGAAGGTGTTGTTTTAAGGGCCTCTGCGCCCCCCTTCTCAATTTCAGCCCCGAGCTGAGATCACATCCCCCCTCGGCGGGGCAGGCAGGGACAAAAGCCATTTATCAGCCACTGATAGACGTCTGCGGGGCCGGATCTTTATCTCAGATGCGTTCTCGGCGAGCCCCACGCTCCGAAAGGGGCGCTTCCTTGTCAAGGAGAGGGTTCTTTTTAATTTAATTTAATTTTTTAATTTTTTTTTAGTTCTTGGGAAGGAACCAAACCAGCCTTTCAGCCAGACCGCTTTTTAAAAAGGGGGTGGGGGTGGGGGAAGAGGGAGAGGACTCCCTGCGGTGGAGGGTTCAGGATCCCGGGGCAGGTCAGGGCGCAGGGGGTCCATGCTCTTCGGGGGTCACTACCCCCGCCCACCGGGCCCGGGCCTCCCCGGTGGGGGAACCCAGCGCTGGCAGCAAGTTAGGGTTCCCTGGGGCACCCTCGGAGGGAGTGGGGGACGCAGCTGCTGCAGCCGGAGGCCGCGGGGGACCCCGGGGCGGGCCGGGCGGGGAGGTGAACGGATCCCAGGCCCTTCGCGCCGCCTGCGCTCCCGCCCGCCCGGCCCCCGGCCCCCCGGTCCCCCGGAGCGGCGGCCCGCCGCCCGGCCGGCCCAGTTCTGCCAGTTCCCCACCCGCCGGCGGAGGCGCAAACCCAGCAGCCGCGCCGGCCGCACGCAAGTCCCTTCTTGCAGAGCCTCCTGCGCGGGGCTGCGGGGCGCGCCGCCTTCTCGCCGGAGGGGGACCCCGCCTGGCCACCGGGGACCCCGCCTGGCCGCCACCGGGGACCCCGCGGCCCTCCCCACCCGGGGCTCGTGCGCACTTTTCAGCCAGAAGGGGAGCCGCACGGGCGGAGAGGGTTTAGCCGGCGTTTCCCCAGCTGCGAGCGGCAGAGACGGAGTAAAGTTTTATGGAACGTGATGGAGAAAACAGAGCAGGGATTTAAGTTTCGGGCCTTCCCCCTCCCCAGCTTCCACCCCCCAAAGGGGAGAGAGAGAGAGAGAGAGAGAGAGAGAGAGAGAGAGAGAGAGAAGAAAAAAAGCGCAGAAACCGGAGCGTTCGGGCAGGAACAAATGCTTCTCTGTGGAGCTGGCCTCCCTTCCCCCAACAAAAACAAGAGGTCCGGGCTCGGAGGAATTTGCAGGCAGCGATCTGCCAAAAACATTGTGAAAAACTATGGGGGATTCATTGGAAACAGATGGGCTTTCTCAGCGCCGATGCCGGGATCCTCTGCCTTCCTGACACCACGCACACCAACGGGGGCGGCGCGGGGTGCCAGCCCACGGGGGCGCGCGCGGCGGGGGGCCCCGTCCTGGGCGCAGGGTCCCGCCGGGGAGAGGGCGCGGGGCTGGCCGGGTCCCGCCGGGGAGAGGGCGCGGGGCCGGGGCTGGAGCCGCAGGAGCCGCAGGGCCGCCGGACAGGCTCGCAGAGCGGCGGGCGAGGAGCCGGGAGAGCGCCCGGGGCCCCGAGGCCGTGCCGCCCGCGCCCCTCCCTCCAGGGCCTCCAAGGGGCGCGCCCCGGCCCCCCTTTCTGGGAAGTTGGAGAGAGACCTTCTCCTCCGGCTCCTTCTCAGCGCGGCCCGAGGGGGTGCCCCCGGGTCTCCCCGGGCAGCACGCGGGGAGGGAGGGGGCGGAACAAAGACGCGCGCGGAGCGGGAGGCCGGGTCCCCCCGGGGGCGCCGCCGCGGACCGGGGAGGCCGGGGCCAGGGGCGCGGGGAGGCCGGGGCCGGGGGCGCTTACCTGCGGGGAAGCTGCAGAGCAGGACGGCGAGCGTCGGCCAGAATCCCAGGGCTGATGGCGCTGCCCCTCTCCCCATGCCCGTCCATCCAGCTCGGCCCGTGCCCACCAGCCTCTCCCTGGAAGAGAGCGCAGGGGAAGGGCGGAGGGTCAGTCGCGCGGCGCGGGCAGCCTCGCTCCGCGGCGGGCGCAGGAGCCGGGCGGCTCGGTCCCCCTCGGCCGCGGCGCCCGGCGCGCCCCCTCCCCGCGGCCCCGCCCGCGCCTCCTCCCCGGTCCCTCCTCCAATGCCCGCCCGGCCCCGCGCCCCGCCCGCCCCCGCGCGCTCGGGTTTCAGCGCCGCCCGCCGGGGAGGGGGAGCGGGGCGGGGACCTCGGGGAGCCCGGGACACGGGGCGCGCCGCGGCTCCCCGCGCAGCCAGGGCGCAGTCCCCGCGCCGCGAGCCCTGCCTGCGGAGGGCGGCGCGCCCCCCCCAATCCCCCCGGAAACCTCCGGCCCCAGCAGACACTGTGTTTGGAGACGGGCCCCGGCCCCCTTTCCAACCGGACTGCCGTCCCGCGGCCGCGCACGGCTCGCTCGGAGGGGTTCCCGGTGCCAGCGGCCGCCGATCCGCTCCCCGAGCTGCCCGGGGTGCGGCGGGGGCCCCCGGGACCGCAGCCAGGAGCGCACCTGGAGGCCCGCCCGCCGGGCCCGGCCACCCACCCCGCCGGGCCCGGCCGCCTCCAGCCCCCCTCCGAGCCCCGCCGGCCGCCCTGGCACTTGCCCTGGCTGCGCTCCGGGCCTGTCAGAGGCGGGAGGGCTGCCTCCCCGCCCCGCTCCGGGCCCGGCCGCCCCGCTGGCTCTCGGGAGCGCATGGGGGCGATGACCCCCTTCACGTGGCCGCCCGTTTTCCCGGGAGAAACGTGCCTCCTCCGCAGGGTCCGGGCCGGCAGCTCCGCAGCCCCGCTCCCGGGCTATTGGAGACCGGCAGCCGCCTGAGCATCCATCCTTTGGCGGGCGCACCAGGGCGCCGGGGCCAGGGTTTGCAGGGAGACCCACTCCGCCCTGGGCCCTCACCTCCCTTCCCAGCCTCCTCGCTGGCTCTTTGGAAGAGCGCGCGGAGTTTCTGTCCAACTTCGATGTTGCTCTTAAGCACTATCACAGTCCTCTCGCCGCAGGCCACACAGGCTGCAGGGCGCGCTGCCTGCCAGGAGGGGGGTCTGGCTGGGGAGGAGCGGGGTCTGGCTGGGGAGGAGCGAGCTCTGGGCCGGGCGAGGGACCCCGTGCCGCCTCACCGCTGCATCTGGCTCCACAGCAGGCGGGACAGGGCCCCAGGCCGCAGCAGCTGCGTTCCCTTAGGACTGAAGGCCCAGAGGGCTCTGCTCGCCTGCCTGCCTGCCTCTCCAGCTGGGTGCCACCATCTCTCCCTCCAATGCTGAGGTTCAGTCTAGCGGGTTCTGTCTAATTATCTCCCCACCCTGAGTTTCCCCGGAAGCCCTGGTTCGCAGACAGCTACAGGTTTGCCCACTGAAGTCCAGGTCCCACATGGCATTCCTTTCCAGGCTGGCCCGGCCTTGGGCCAAACCCACCAATGTGTTCTTCAGCAGCCCGGGGCAGCCCTGGCACACCGAGGCGGGCACAGAGCCGGCCGGCACCGGGCATCTTCCAGGGCCACCCGTCCACACCATCCTGGATTCTGCCTTTCGCAAGTCAGCCTGAGCCGCCTGCTCAGCAGAGAGAAGGGGCCCGTTCGTATTCCCACCAGCCACTGCGGCAGCAGCACCACCACCTCTGCAGCACCTCCGGGCCGGGAGCACAGCAGAGGCCTGCAAGCACTGGACTGGCTCGGCTCAGCGGTTGAGCATCGGCCTAGGAACCGGGAGGTCACGGTTTGACTCCCGGTCAGAGCACATGCCTGGGTGGCAGGCTCTATCCTCAGCGCGGGGCGTGCAAGAGCAGCCAATCCATGATTCTCTCTCACCATTGATGTTTCTCTCTCACTCCCTCTCCCTACCTCTCTGAAAAAAAACCAAAAACAAACCAACAAACAAAAAACCCTCCAAGCAGCCCCTTCCAGCCCTGCCCTGGGCCCAGACTGAACCTTTGACAACAAGACTTCTGGTCTCTGCACCCCCGTTTCCTCATCTGTAAGGGGCTGGCTGATCGGACAATTTGGGAGGGGCACGGGGCCACTGAAACTCGGCAGCATTCCTGCGACGAGGGCACTGATTGGCGCTCAGCTGGTCGGCAGAAACCATTCTCATGGCAGAAGCAAATCATTTGGGAGAGGTAATGCCAAGGGCTTTTTAATTTTTTTCCTCGTTCTTCTCACGAGAAACAAATGTGTGAGGTTGAACCGGGACCCCGGGAAAGTGGAGACTTGGCCTTGGCAGGTGGAAGCTATCAGGAGAGCCCGGCCCCCTGGCACAGCACGGGGTGGTGCTGACCTGAGGAACCCACTCTGCTGGCCAAGCGGCCCAGCTTGTTGACAACTCCCCGCTCTTTGCAGAAGAGCAAGACATTCTTGCAACGCTGGGTTTTGGGACTCAGCGCTTCGTCTGCCAGAGGAACTCCGAGTGGGGTTCACTTCAGACAAGCGGCTCCTGTGAAGCGCCTGACCACTTACGCACGCTCCAGGAGGGAGCACCACCCCGGCTGCCCAGTTCCCCAGAGAGGCACCTTCTGCACACCCGGTCCCGCCAGGCCTTTAGCAAACAACCCTTTTGCGCAGATCCCCCCTGGGACCCACTTTTTCTTGTCCTGGGGGTTAGGTCCTCCTAAAGGCAACTGGCCCCTGCACCGGCTGGGCAGGCATTTGCTTGCTACCGCCTCGGCCCGTCCTGCGGTGAATCACCGTCTGTTTGCCTCCGTTCCCGCTGCAGGCCTGCAACTAGCCGAGCGCTCCAGCTTCAGATGAAATATGAACATCCAAACGGCGTCTGGGAGCACCAGGGTCCCGGGGATCCCCGCTGTTTACAATTCCTCAGCCAGAGAAGTACCTGTTTATCCTATTTTCTTTCCTGTCTCTGAGGACAATTCCGATCCGTGGCGATTCCCCCCCGCGCTCTGGAGCAAGCGACTCGCTGGCATAAGTGACCTGGGGGTGGACTCTGTCAGGAGGAACTCTGGAAGTCTAAACAGAGTTCATCCGTGGGTTTCTCCCCGGGCTCCAGGCCTGTCTCTACTCCTCCGAGAAGATGGGTCTGGTTTCATGGTCTCTCTCACAAAGAGCACTGGCTTTGTCCGGTTAATGGGGACTTTACTTTTTAGTGCACACTGAGTGGCCAGGTTAGTATGATCTCTGAACGCATAATAATCTGGCCACTCTGTGTGTGTATGTGTGTGTGTGTGTGTGTGTATTTATTTGTTTATTAGAGGCCTGGTGCATGAATTAGTGCATGGGTGTGGTCCCTGCCTGGTCAGGGGGAGGGGACATGGGTGGTTGGCGGGCCTGCCTGCTGGTCAAAATCCTAGTTGAGGGGACAATTGGCATATTAGCCTTTTATTATATAGGATATACATTGAGTGGCCAGGTTATTATGCGTTCAGACATCATCATCATCTGGCCACTCAGTGTATATTCCGCCAAAGCGACTATTAAAAATGGCTCTTCCTAGATGGCCGGGCACCCACTGTGGGCAGGGGCCCAGTGTGGCCGTCCTTGGGCGCAGGCCTGGTGTGGGAGGACAGTTGCTCATTCTGGCCACCAGGCACCACCGCCATCTTTAACGACCACTGGCCCCTTCCCTCTGGGTGGTCCCAGGGAAGATAAAAGCACACACAGAACCAGTCAGTCAAGTGAGCAAGCTATCTAGCCACCTAGCCTTTTACCCCAAACTGTTAGCAACCTGCTGCCCGCTCCCTCCCCAGGGAGCACTTCCTGCTTTGTTCTTTCTCAGGTGGCCGGCCGACGCCCCTTCCATCATGGCAGGAGCGGGGCGGTCAGGGAGGACCCGGGTGCAGCCAAAGGGGCGCACAGAGGTAAGTACGGACGGGATGGCACAGAAAACAGTCCACACGAGGAATGCCAAGTGCCTACCAGCTCTGTCCTCTCTGGACTTCAGTTCCCATGGAAGGATGCTAATGTCCCTCTCACTTGGAGTCTCAATCTCACTGCAGAAGGCAAGCAGCCTGCCAGAAGTCACCCTGCTGACTTCCGGGTGCCCGGCTGTCACCCACCTCCATGAGCTCACCAACTCCTCCCCAGGTGCCGGAGTATCCGGGACAGAATTCTCCTCCTCTAGCAACCCTGCTCCACCCATGTGCTTCTCTGTCCGCTCTGAACAGAAGTGAAGACGCCCCCAGCCTCAGCCAAGCGGGGAGGAGCCTGCTGGCGACCTGTGACAGTTTCTAGGGTTGCATTTCTCTGATATTTGGGTGTAAGCCTCCCCGCTCCCCCTTTTCACACCTTTCCTTCTGGACCTGGGAGTTTCTCAGTAAGCTCCTGGGGCAGCCACATATTCTCTCTCTCTCTCTCTCTCTCTCTCTCTCTCTCTCTTTAAAGATACATTTGTACTGATTTTAGAGAGGAAGGTGGAGGGAGACACAGAAGCATCAGTGATGAGAGAGAATCACTGATCGGCTGCCTCCTCCATGCCCCACACTGGGGATGGAGCCCACCACCCGGGCCTGGGCCCTGACGGGGAATTGAACCGTGACCTCCTGGCGCATCGGTTAACGCTCAACCACTGAGCCACGCCAACAGGACACATGTTCTCTTTTGATCCTTCTCTCATGTCTCCCTACCGGGGTCATAAGCTCCTGTTTAACTGGAGTTTCACATTTAAGTAAAAGTCTCCCCTTCTTACTTTCCTCTGGAGCCTCTGACCTGAGACTCCAGAGCACACCCACTGTCTGGTCATCATCGAGGAGATGGAGGCTTCTAGACGGTGCCGTGGCTATGGAGAAAGAGACATGGGATATGGAGTAGCCCCTGGGTGCTCTGTCCTCAGCTTCTCTATTTAACAAATTTAAAAAATGTATTATTTTATTGATTTCAGAGAGGCATGGAGAGGGAGAGACAGGAGCATCCATGATGAGAGAGAATCATCTATCTGCTGCCTCCTGCACGCCCCCTACTGGGGATGGAGCCCGCCACCCGGGTGTGTGTTCTGACCAGGAATCCAACCATGACCTTCTGGTGCCAAGGTCGATGCTCAACCACTGAGCCACACAGGCTGGGCTATACCCTCAGCTTCTCAACCTGCGGAATCATGGCCTGCCCGCCTCGGGGTGATCTGGCTCCAGGGACCCCCATATCTCTAGGGAGCCGGGGAACTGGGGTTGGCTGTGCACCTAAGTAGCCTTGCCCACTCCTGACCAAGCGGACACGGTGCTGAACAGGCAGGAAACGCCGTTTGAAGAGTGACATTTTGTGCTTTCGTGTCAGCCTGGATTCTTGTGTTATAAGCCCCAGCAGCCCTCCGCATACCTGAAGCCACACCCTGGGAAAACACTTCGCAGCCTCTTGTTCTAAAGCAGCTTGTGGGTCCCGGTGTCAAGACGCACCGGGTTCCCGACAGGGAGAACAGACAGCCCAGTGTTTGCCTCTCCCCATTCCAGTATGTTCTTGGGAGAAGAACCAGCTTGGAACCATTTATGCACCAAAAGGCAAGCGTCTGAGCGGACAGTGAGCCTGTGTGTCTCTCTCAACCGGCAGAAGGCTGGAGTCTCTGGATTAATGAACCGCTTGGTGCCAAGCGCAAATAGCACAGACACTTAGCAATGGGGAACAGATAACCAAGTTATTCGTCAAGTTCAAAACTGTTTAGAGCGGCTTCTGCAGAGCGGAGGGGAAGACGCTCCCAGCTGACGGGAGGCGGGGAGGAGTGCCGATCCGGAGAGAACAAACGTGTCAATCAACTGTGTGTGACCGTCCCCTCCACCTCCACGGGTTTCTTGTTAAACGCGGCTGGAACCCCAGAGTCGCCAAGAGTAGAAATGGCAGAGAGGCTCAAACAGAGGCCTCGCGATGCCAAGGCCAGTGGTTTTCCCGCCAAACCACAGCTGCTTCTCGTCGGTGCCCGGGCCTTTTATTGTTGTTGCTGGTCAAATAATATGCCGTGTACGCGTTACGATGGATCATGGATTAGAAAGGGGAGCACGTTTAGGGATATACTGTTTCCAAAAACAAATAAAAACATTTGAAGCCAAGTTTCCCTAAACAATCTCCCTCATTTCCCTAAAATCTTACTTAGTAAATGGAAATAATTATAGAATTCTTTTTCTTTCTTTTGGATGCTAAATGGTATTTTTAGGTCACGTTTCATTTTATTTTTAAAAAATATATTTTTATTGATTTCAGAGAGGAAGGGAGAGGGAGAGAGAGAAACATCCATGATGAGAGAGAATCACAGATTGGCTGCCTCCTGCACACCCTCTACTGGGGATCGAGCCCACAACCTGGGCATGTGCCCTGACCGGGAATCGAACCGGGACCTTCTGGTTCATAGGTCCACGCTCAGCCACTGAGCCACAGGTGAGTACTGCACGCCAAGATGTTTAGGTAAACCTGTTCACAGTATCAATTCATGGCAGTCCCTTCAGACCACAGGCCACTCAGAGTCTCAAATTCAAAGCTAGGTGGGCTTCTGCCCCTAGAGATTGACCCTTGACCCGTGACTTTGGGTTTGCTTTGTCCTCACCACCTCTTGCTTCGGGCTCACAATGGCAATATAGTCCCTATCAGGTCCGAAGTCAGTAGACTCCAACCGCATCCATATACTCATGGAAAATCAGACACTGGAGTTTCGGGATCTGCTTTCTCCAGATGCTCTCAGCAGGGAACAGAAAAGCAACGTAAAGCCCTGCAGCACGGAAAAGCTGGCACCTGGCTGTGTCTAACCAGGTGCTCTGGAGGTGCATGGCGCTTTCAGGGTAGTCAGGGAAGCGTCTGGAAGTCAGTACGTTGAGAACAAAGTACCGGACGAGTTGCACTGCACTGGCTGATGTAAAAACAGCATGAACCCCCATATGTTCTGTTTCAGGGCAAAAGGACCCACCAAACTCAGCCACGCGGGAGGAGGAGCAGGTGCGGGTCTGGGGGGGGGGATGGGTGGAGGAGCCACACCATGTCTACAGGCCAGTGTGACCTCGTATGCACCCCGGGTGAGGCTGCCCTTGCTTTCTCCACGGCTCTGTTCACCGGGCTCCCTCTAGCACTGAGGCTAAGGGAAGGGAGGGTCAGACAGATAGATAAATAAATGCCTGTCGTTTGAAGGGGGCTGGTAGCAGACAGATGGGGGAACCTGCACCTCCCTCCTCAGGTGAAAGTTCTGCTCAGTTCGCTGAGCGAAGGAACAACGATGGTTGGAAAGCAAGGCCTGCTCACAAGGGCCTCAGGAACACGCAGACACGCGGGCTGTGTGACCGTCCCCGGGATTGTAAGTCGGGTCCCTGACGCTGCTCTGTAAGGGGGATTGCCTTTGCAGCGCACACACAGCAGATGCCAACGAGCCCGCACTGGGTCCTGATGAGCTGTTTGTTCATTGGCGCCCAGTGTCCCTGGGGAATATCCCTTCCCTTTCCCTGGAGGGCGGACTGCTGGAGAGAGGGGGATCACACCTCCGAAGGCATGGCCAAATTTGGGGGCCACGCATGGTCGAGGCAAGCGCTTGAGTTTAATGCAGTGGGTAGCGAGGCTGTAGGGGGGGAGGAAGCACTTTAGATCTGCAGAGCCCGGGCTGTCCCCCGCCACCTCTCTGGGCCTCAGTGGCTTCTTCTGAGAAGTGGAGTACCAGCACAGGCGGGGACTCTGGGAGGGGGGGCAGGGGGGGTCAGCAAACGCCCTGTCCCTGTTGATTCCCTTCATTTCATTTCGCATCTCCTCACCTCAGCACGCCCGCGCTGGGGTGGTGAGAGCCACGTGAAAGGTGGTACTAGCGGGAGCTGCCCGCGCCTCCGTTCTGTGTTACCACGCGCACCGGAGGCAGCGAGGGTGCCCGGGAGGCTGGGGAGAAGAGACAGCAGAGGTTTCTCAGAGGCTGGAGAAGCCCTCCTTGAAGAAGTGCCGCATACTGTACTGCAAGACCCCCTTTCTGGGTCACAATCTGGCTACTGAATAAACGCCCGCAGATGGAGAGACAGAGTGGGGCAGCGTGGGGGGTGGGAGGCACGCCACCCACCTTTCTACGTGTCTATTCAGAGAGGAGGCACCTGTCCGCCATCTGGAAGGAAGGATGGGAGCAGGGCGGGTGAGAAAAGGAATGGGCCTCCCTTCCCAGCACAGAGGGTGCCACCACCAGGCGCAGGACACTAACCCGCCAGGAACCCACGCCCCGGCCAGAGCAGGGGCACCCAGCTCACTGCTAATACCAGCAGCAGCCGCCCCGGGAATGCGGGGCCCCCGGGATGTGGGGTGCCCCACCCAAGGCCTTGCTCCGCTCTGCTCCCCACCAGCCCAGCCTGCCCCATTGTTACTGCAGACCAAGGCCCGCACAAAGGGGCTCGCCTGCCGCCCGCTGCGGCGGTGGGAGGGCAGGAAGCCTCTTCTCGGCGGATGTGCGGCCGGCTTTTCCGTTGCCCCGCACAGTGCCTGCCCCGCCTGGCCAGAGACCTGTCCAGGCGCCCTTCCCACACGGCCCCCTGCTTCCCAGGGATCGCGGCTCGGGATTCCCTGGAAAACCACTCGGGAGGAGGGCAAGGTCCGTGATGGACTGTCCAGCTTTCTGCCACAGGAGCCTGCAGACCGGGCACCCTCCTCCCGGCGGGCACCATTTTCCGTTTCTGCGGGGGGACCCTAAAGCCAGATGGACAAGGGACGGATCTCCTGGGGGTGACCGCCTGCCTCTCAGCACCGCCTGCTATTCTGTCCCTTGACCTCGGCAGCGCGGTAGACACACCGGGGTTACCCTTCCCTGGAGGCGCCCGGCCTCCCCACCTGCCACGGGGACACCTTTTGTGGACGACACGCAACTTTGCAGACCCGGGGAGCCTCTAGATGGCGCGGTTTCCCCTGATTCCAGCGCGGACGCCCTGTTGGTGAAACACACGCAGCCCCGCGCCTGGGAAGCCACACGGGAACAGCCGCTCCGGGGCCCCGCTAACAGTCACCGTCCGGGGAACCGATTCTCCCTCCGAGCGGGTGCCATGCAAACACGGTCACAGGACGCCTCCCCGCGCCCACCCTCCCCCCGGATACACCTGTCCCCCCGTGCGCCCTGGCGAGGCGCGGGGTCACCGCCCTGCACGGCCCTAACCCACCACCACTTAGGGGTGCAGGGACCCTGGGGAATCCTCCCCCCCAGCGCTCAAGCCGAGCCCCCATTTCCCCGCGCACCTGCGCTCGCACCGCGGGGACTCGGGCCCCGACCAGGACCGGCCCCAGCGCCCCAGCACAGGCGCGCCCTGCCGGCTCCGGAGGTCCGGTCCGGCGCGGGGCGAGCGGAGGCAGCGGGCGGGCAGCGGCGCGCGGGGCTCCGGGAGAAGGTGCCGCGGGGAAGGGGGGGCCCGGCCCGCACGCAGGGGGAGCTCGGCCCGCACGCAGGGGGAGCTCGCCGGGCCGTCCAAGCGCGCGCGCCGCCGGCTGCCTGGGGAGAGAGAGCCTTTTAGGAAAAGGAGGGCGAACACCAAACCGCAGAAACTTTGCTGCCAAGAGCGAAAGCCACCGCGGCGCAGCGAAGCTCCGAATCCGGGCCAGAGGAGACGCGGGGCGGAGGACCCGGCCAGCGCCGCGGCCCCGGGGGGAGCGGGAGCCGGAGCCGGAGCCGGGTGCCCTCCGCGCCGGCCCGCGCTTACCTTGGCGGCTGCATGGGCGAAGCGGGGTGCCGGGGCGCCGCTCGTCCGCCCCGCGGCTCGGAGGGCGCGGCAGGCGCAGGTCCCCCCGCCCCGCGGCTCAGCGGCTCCCGGGCTGCATGCCGGCCGGCGAGCGCCTGGAACGGCCGCCCGGGCGCGACCGGCGGTGCGTCCTCAGCCCAGCGGCTCGGGCGGCGCGGCCCGCGCTCCGGAGACAACTGCGGCGTCGGATGGCGCGGGCCGCCCTCCCTCCTCCCTCCCGCGCCGCCCCCGCCCGCCTCCGGCCCGGCGCGGTGTCGCGAGGTTCCTTGGCGCGCGGAGGGGAGGGGGCGGGCCGGCGCCCCGGGCGCGGGCGGGGGGCGAGCGCCGGCGGAGGAGGAGGAGGAGGAGGAGGTGGGGTGCGGGCTCGGTGGCCCCGCCCCGCAACGCTGCACCTCCCGCAGCACAGGGGGTGGGTGGCTGCGTGTGTACGGGTTGGGGGTGCGTCCGCCAGTGCAGAGACCCCTGAGATACCCCCAACTTTGTACATCTCCCGCTGGGGCGCCCTGGAGGGCACGTTTGCCCCCGCAATCCCACCATGGAGGGGGTTAGGGGGGGTGTTGACTGTGAGGTCTCAGCCCTAAGGGGTGCTGCTGCTCTGCGGAGGCGCACCTTTGTTCTGATTGAGGTTTTTTTTTAAGATTCTGATGTTTAAAAGTGTATACAATACGGGTGCAATATGCAACACGCGATGCGTCCTTTCTTACGGTTTCACACAACTGCACAGCTCGGCCTTATCTGGAGTCAAAAGGAGACCACGCCACGCCCCTCCTCGTGCAGCCGCGCCCCAGGGGTACCCCGGGTCAGGGGGTGCCCGGGGCGGGTCCTCCCAGCCCGTGCTCTGCACTTGTGCACGCACACACGTACCGGCTGCAAGGGAGGATGTGTTAGCATGCAGCGCAGGCACACACCCACCCGCGAGCACACAGCCTCGTTACTTCAGCAGCCGCTGCTGAGTCCCCGGGCGCCTCCAGAGCCCCGGGAAAGACCCTCGCGGGGAGCAGCGGGAAGCACCCAAACCCCATGTGCAGAGGGGAAGAGCCCCCGCCTGGGCGCGAGGTCAGCCTGGACGCGCAACTCACGCCCAGATGCTCATCGCGCCTCGGCGGTAGAGACGGTGGAGAGATTTGCTCGCGTCTTTCAGACAGAACTGTGACCTTCGCTTCTTACAGGGAGCGCACGGCCTCGCATCCTGATACCAAGGGGGAATCTCTGGATTTGCAAAATGAAAAGACAGCATCCGCTTTAAAGCGCGATCGTTATTGATGCTTGAGGTCTTGAGGGATGTGGTTTGAGCTCGGCAGCCTGCATCTTACGGGCCCAGCGCCCTGAGCGAATCTATAGCTGGATATAAATAAAACCCTGGGATTTAGCAGGAAGGGGCCGGATACTGGGATGGCCGGTTTCTATAATTAGTTCTGACCTTGGGCAAGCTATTGGGCAGACTGGGACACTAGAGGAGTTGTACTAGATTTTGTGTGTGTGTGTGTGAGTGTGTGTGTGCATGCACATGCGCTCCAGCAATAATATCCGGTAAATAGCTGATTTTTTACCTTTCAGCTAAGCTTTATTGTCAGTGCCTTTCTTTTTTGGTTAAATCCTCACCCGAGGACATTTTCCCACTGACTTTTAGAGAGAGTAGAAGGGAGGGGGAAGAGACAGAGAGAGAAACATCAATGTGAGAGAGACATATCGATTGATTGCCTCCTATACCCTCCCTGACCAGAGCCGGGGATCGAGCCTGCAACTGAGGTACACGCCTTTGACTGGAATCGAACCTGGGACCCTTCAGTCCTCGGGCCAACGGTCTATCCACTGAGCCACACTAACCAGGGTTCAGCTAAGCTTTATCATCTCCTTGGGAAATGGCTCTCCCAACACCTTCTGCTTTGCTTCCTAACACTGGTCTCACTTTGCAGTTATCCACTCATGAGGGTGACCCCCTCCCAGGTAGGGGGGCAGGACCAGGACTGAGTACCCCCCGGCACTTAGTACCGGGCCTGCTGGCACGTAACAGGCACCCTACACGATTCTTAGATAACAGATTTCTCAGCGCTCTTCCCACGTCGCTGGGCATTTTCTGGACGATCTGTAAGTGGGAACGTCTCCTTTGAAAACGGGGCCTTTGGGAAGGGCGCAGGAGGGGGTCCCCATGGGCTAGAGGAGAACAGGCACTTCTCCGCTCAGCCGGGGCGGCACAGGCAGCAGGCCAGCAGCTATTTACCTCGCTGAGCGCGCGCTCCTGTGGAGAAGACAATGAATATTAATGCTGCTCATTACGTCCTTGATTAAGTTGGAACCAGGCATCCGCCTTGCAATACACAGATGAGCACTCAGAGTTGAATGAGGCCTTGGGGTGTGTTTAGGGTGCAAATTAAGCAATGTATGCGCTCTCAGCTGCCAATCTAGAAACAGCCCTAACAGAGAGTTACCAGGGAAGGCCTGCCTTCTTTACTGCAAAGAGCCGGAATTCCTCAGGAATGGGGACCGGAAACAGGCTAAACTGGGTTGAAGGGTGAAAAAGGTCACCGAGACACAAGCGGTGAGGAGTGGGGGAACTCAGTGCAAGATCAACGTCTCTGTTCGCTTTTCTCTTGTCCAATGGGTACTGCTGCTAAGGGAGAGGTTAAAACCTGGCCTCATATTGCCCTGGTTTGCTAAGGGAGAGGTTAAAACCCAGCTCAATGGTTAGAGTGTGTAGGCCCTCCCTCTGAAGGGTCTTGGGTTCGATCCCCAGTCAAGGGCACACGTACCTGGGTTGCAGGTTGGATCCCCGGCCCCTTCCCCCTCCCTTCCACTCTGAAAATCAATGGGAAAAAAATATCCTCAGGTGACACACTTAAGATGTATAGCCAGGTGACTTTAAGTAAAGCAGATCATCTCCTGTAATGTGGTGGGCCACGTCTAATCAGTCAAAGGTCTTATGAACAAAGACTGACATTTTTGAAGAAAAAGGACAATTTTTTTTTGTCAGCCCCTATAAGCATGTGAGCCCATTTCTTAAATCTCTCTCCGTATGCGTACTGCTTCTCGTCCTCTGGAGAACCCGACTAATACACCATTCGAACAGGTCGGCTCGAGCTGTATGAGAAGTACGCATTCGTTCCTTCACTCCTTCATCTGGTCAGCAACGACTTGTTGAGATAAACACGTAGAGAGCATTGTGGAGGGCAATATCGCCGAAAGTGTGACGGACTCATCCTGTGTTTCCCGGAAATGCCCAGGGGACCCTATGAAGCCACCAGGTAAGGGGTCAGTGCAGCTCAGAGATGAGGGGTCACTTGTCTAACAGGAGGTTTGGTTAGACAGTGGCCCCTTCTCTGGGAATTCCAGAGTCTTAAGCACTAACGCCTAGGAGATGAGGAGTTTAGCAGAGGGTGCCGTAACAATGAGCACCTTCTTTTCCTCCTGGCTACGTTTTCTCCGGGCACCGACCTTCAAGTGCTGTGTTTTTAAGTCTTGTTAATGCGTGAAATGTTTTAATGGGGCAAAATGACCTGGGGTTGCTCTGGAGATGGAAGGCGGGGAAGGAGGAGGGAGAAAGCAAAAGAGCGGGGAGCAGAGGACACGCACTGCCAGGTCAGAAGGACCTGCTTTTAAACCTTGGCTCTGGCGTTCGGGGAGTGACCGGGGGGCCCATCACACAACGTGGTTAACTCTCGCTGTCATGTTTACAGAGTGGGAGGACTCACAGCGCTAAATCACGTAAAACGTGGGATCCCGACTTGGGCGGCGGGAAGGCAGCAGAAGGCAGCCAGCACTTCCAGGTCTCCGTCCATCTTCTCTGCGTCTAAGACGGCGAGAAGCTGACCCACTGACTTAAAGCCACACTCCAGCCGTACTCACTGTTTCCAAGCTGTGCGAGACATCTTTCCAGAAACGAAGAAACAGCGACCGCCAACAGATACCGCATCTGGCACTCCTGCGGCCGGCCCTGTGCGCTGCAGCTCCTTGGCGTTGATGTCGCCCCGGAGAGGGGGCACAGGCTTGGGGGCCCACCAGCCAGGTAGCGAGGTCTTCGGCGTGAGGGATGAGCGTGAGTCCTGGCGCGTGCGCTGAGTCTCGGTCTCAGCTGCCCTGCTGTAAACAGGAAAGTCGGATGGTGTTCAGACAGCCGGAGCTGACATTTACAAAGTGAAAGCTGTTTCTCCTGCCATCACCAGGGATTACAGAGGAACTCATCTGATTACAAAGGAACCAACAAGAAGACTCCCCGGGATTAGCACAGTTTGTTCAGGCATCTTGTTTCTCGCTTCTCGAAACTCGGTCTGGCTTTGGAAGGAGCTGGGGCTCTTGTTAAAAGTACAAGTTATTGTCCTAACTGGTTTGGCTCAGTAGATAGAGACGTCGGCCTGTGGACTGAGAGGTCCCAGGTTCGATTCCGGTCAAGGGCATGTACCTTGGTTGCGGGCACATCCCCAGTAGGAGGTGTGCAGGAGACAGCAGATTGATGTTTCTCTCTCATGGATGTTTCTAACTCTCTATCCCTCTGCCTTCCTCTCTGTAAAAAAAAAAAAAAAATCAATAAAACATGTATTTTTAAAAAAGTACAAGTTCCCAGCACTCACTCCAGGGCTGGTGAGATAAAAACCTTACAAATGAAGGCTTGGGCATATGTATTTTTTTTTTAAAAGCTACATGAACACATATTTGCACACCCATGTTCACAGTCAAAAAGTGGAAGTAACCCAGCCGTTCGTGGGCGGGTGAATGGAGAAGTAGAATTATGGTACATACATAAAAAGGAATATTATTCAGCCTTGAAAAGGAAGAAGATTCCTACATGGACCTTGAGGTCATCATGCAGATACATACTGTATGAGTCCACTTATACGAGGTACCTTGAGGAGTCAAGTTCACACTGGTGGCTGCCAGTGGCTGGGGGTGAGAGGGAGAACAGGGGGAGAGGAAGAATGGGGCCTTGATGTTTAATGAGAACAGACGTTCAGTTCTGGATGACGAAGTAGTTCTAGAGATAGACGATGGTTGTGTAAAGGTGTGAATGCATTTAATGCCACCGAACTGTACACTTTAAAACAGCGGTTTTCAACCTGTGGGTCGAGAACAGATAGCAGGGTCTCCTAAGACCATCAGAAAACACAGATATTTACATTAAGATTTATAACAGTACCAAATTACAGTTATGAAGTAGCGACAAAAATAATTTTATGGCTGGGGATCACCACAACATGGAGAACTGTATTAAAGGGTTGCGGCATTAGGAAGGTTGAGAACCACTGCTTTAAAATAACAAAAAATGGTAAATCGATATGTATTTTACCACACACACACCTCACCCGCTTTTCTGGCGAGTGTGGGAACTTAAAACTGAGACGACTTCGCCATTTCAAATGCTTATTTTCTGTTCTTTTTCTTAATCCTGCACCCTTTCCACCACCTCAAGGCATCCATTTAGCCAGGGATGTGGCTAACAGAACAAGATAGCAAGACTGGGAGGTGGAAGGGTTTCCTTCCAAGACGTAAGACCCCTCTCTCCAGCCTTCCCATCCGCCGGACCTGTCCGTGTACGGGGGGAGGTGACCCCCATGGTAGTGATGTGGCCCAGCCTTCTCTCCATCTCAGAGCTGCCACTTCTGGCATTAAGCTGCCTGGACAAACAGCCTCCTGGGCACCTCCATTCTCACATCTTCGGAGTAGGAGGGGAAACTGGGACCCCCAGCCTTCCTCCTGAGGGGCAAAGTGTAGTGACCGGGAGTTCAAAGGTCAATATGGAAAGGAGGGCAGATTCCCCAGGACCCGGGGCTCTGGCACAGCCCTCTGCTGTTGCCTGGGGGGATCAGAGTCACATTCCCCCCACATTCCTCCCTTCTCCCGATTGGAAATGTCAGCCTTGAATGAAGACAGCGGTTAAATACTCCTAAATAATTCATCATCTCTTTAAATTGCTGCCCCTCTGCCTGCTTATGCCTTTCTGGTTGCTTTAGCTAGTCTTTCTCTTTTTAATTCAAAAGTGGAATTAACAATTGATGAGCACCTACGAGGCCACACAGACCCGTGCTCACTCGCCTGGGGAGAGGTAGGCCCTTCTTCCTCCCCCTCACCCCCCTACGCCCTTCACCCTTCAGGTCAAAATCGATACCAGGGAAGTTAGAGGTTCCAACACCAGCTGTCTCTTTCCGGCTCCTTTTGGAGCAGAAATGAGGGCCAAATCTATGTATAGCGGTTTGGCCTGAATGAAGCTCAAGAGCTTTTTATTCCCTTCACCAACTCTGACAGGAGCCGGGTCCCGGCAGATTTTAAATAGAGCAAGAACGCATTCTGTGACAAAGAGCACCGAGGGGAGAGAAAGTAGGAAAGGGAAAGTGGAACGCGATTTCTATTCCGCCGTGACTTCCAAAGACAGGAAAACAGGAGGAGGAGCTGGTGCGGCAGAGAAAGCCCTGGGACATTTGGAGTCCTTCTCAGAAAAGCAGAAAATCGAAAAGGGAGGCAGTGCCAGGGGATCATGGGTGAACGTTTTAGTTGGGCAGATAAAAGGCATTTTGAAGAACATAGGATATACATATATACCCGTATTTTCCAGTGTATAAGACGACTGAGCGTATAAGATGACCCCCCAACTTTTCCAGTAAAATATAGAGTTTGGGATATACTCGCCCTATAAGATGACACTCGGCGTATAAGATGATCCTCGACTTTTGAGAAGATTTTCCTGGGTTAAAAAGTCGTCTTATATGCCAGAAAATACGGTATATGTGTTACTCTTAATCCTCACCTGAGGATATTTTTTTTTAGAGAGTGGAAGGGAGGGGAGAGAGAAACATCGATGTGAGACATATCCATGGGTTGCCTCTCCCACAGGGGCCCGGAGATTGAGTCTCCCTTAACCTGGATCAGTCCTTGCAGCCTGAGGGCTGATGCTTTAACCACCCAGCCAGACCTGCCAGGGCTGCTAATTGCGTGTAGAGAACGCCCCTTTTGTGCGAGGAGGGGAAATGATCTGGGGGATTATCCCGAGAAGAGGAACAGGGATGGATGAAGGACAGGTGAGGTGGGAGATGCATTTATTTTTTTTTCTGAGTATGTTTCAGAATCTTAAACATTTCTGCCATTTGCATGTTTTCCTTTTTTCAGAAAAAAATGGTAAACAAATAAATACATGGGGACACAAAGTGGGGATTGATTTTAAAAAAAGTTTTGTTTTTTCTTTTTTTAAAAACATTGATTTCAGAGAGGAAGGGAGACAAGAGAGAGATGGAAACATCAATGATGAAAATCACTGATCGGCTGCCTGAGCCCGAAACCCCGAGAATTGGGAATCGAATTGTGACCTCCGGGTTTGTAGGTGGACACTCAGCCTCTGACCCCCACAGGCTGGGCAAGTGGGGGTCAGCTTTAAAGAGGTTTAATTTGTTTTATGGACCTCAAGAAATCGGAGATGCATTGATTATTGATACAGGACATGTCCCTAGTTTGTATTTTTATGTCTTACATGCATGTAAAAACCTGGTTTAATTACGCTGCACCATACAAAATTTTACTTGTAGGTCAAAAAAAAAAAAAAAAAGGTGGAATCTGGACTATTTTACATGGTTTAACCGAGGGTTTTTCAGTGGGGCACCACCGTGATCCCTTTATTCTGGGGGACCCATTCCCAGATCCCCCCAGGACGCCTGACCCTCCAGATCGTACTGAACCCTAATATCCACCCCGTGCATTTTGCATCCATACCTTCCCCCCTAAAGGCAGCAGGCGCGGCTTCTCCGGGGCTTTTCCGAACGGCCAGCGGCAGCCTTCGGCCCCCCGAGGCCACTGCAAAGCGAAATGAAGGGTCAGGTGGACACAGGCCACGGTCACGTGACCACCCCGCCGCTCCCACGCGGCGACGAAGGTGGGAAGCATCTAACACGCGCAGGCGCATGAGGGAAGCGTCAAAATCCCGGCGGATCGAACAAATCGCGCGGGAGGAAGCAGATCTCGCGGGACGGAGCGGGTCACGCGAGACTTCGCCTCGCTTCTCAAAATGGCGCGCGGTTTAGAGCCTCTGCGTCGCTTGTTTGTGGGATTTTTCACTCGGGGTTTCCAGGCCGCGGCTGTCTGTCAGCGGGTGAGCGAGCGAGGCTGTGGGTGGGGGTGCGGGGGACGCGGTGCCGGCATGTTGAGAATTGGTGTCTCCTTGCGGGGCTGCCCCGTGCGTTGTGGGCTGTGGAGCAGCAAACTAGGCCTCTGCCCATTCAGCCCCAACCCGAGCGGCGCCTCCTCCCCAGCCACAACCTTTCATGCTTTTTTTTTTTTAATTTAATTAATTTATTTAAAATATATTTTATTGATTATTTACAGAGAGGAAGGGAGAGGGATAGAGAGTCAGAAACATCGATGAGAGAGAGACATCGATCAGCCGCCTCCTGCACGCCCTCTACTGGGGATGTGCCTGCAACCAAGGTCCATGCCCCCGACCGGAATCGAACCGGGGACCTTTCAGTCCCCAGGCCGACGCTCTATCCACTGAGCCACACCGGTCTCGGCCCCTTTGATGTTTTCTATGTCTCCGGCACACCTGCCAGTATAATTTGTGGAGCCCAGTGCAAAATAAAAATAAAATGGGGGGTGGGGTCGGGGTTTGCACAAAAATGGTTAAGAATTTCTGGGGTCCTTTTAAGTGTGGTACCCATTCCCTGTGCACCTGACACACCTGGGAAGCGGACGGTGGTCTCCAGACACGGCCACATGTGAGCACCACTGGTTGCATGGAATGTGTGCAGGGCTGCGTATAAACATGCTCCGAGGCCCCAAACCCATCCTTTTTTTGGTTTTGTTTTTGTTGTTTTTTTAGAATAAAATTGCACGAAGTCTTAAAAAAGGAGGTGGTAGAGCCTCAAGGCCCGCCCGCTGCTGTTGTAAATGGAGTTGTGTTGGGTTTACATATTGTCTGTGGCTGCTTTCCGTTGTGGCCGCAGGATTACCAAATTGCAACAGAGACTATGGCCTGCAAAGCTTCATAAGTTTATTATTTGGTGTCGTCCAGAAAAAGTTTGACGACCTTACTGTACATGACTGAGTTTTCCACCTGTGGTGCCGGAGGAATGGGTAGGTAAGAGTAATCCTTTAGTCCTTATTATCCGCACAATCTGGAACAGCTGTGGTTTTTGTTGGGAGGCTTGTTCAAGCAGAGGAGAATTTATAGGTAGAATATTGGGGTACTCAGTTAATGGGTGGCTTAATTAACGTGTTAGTGTGTACGGAATGGACGAGAGCTAATACATTGTTCTTCTTTTGGGTCTTCGGAGCTGCGTTGATAGAGAAAATTATCTGAGATATAATTTGCAAATGAGAGAAAATTGCCAGGACGGAAGCTATTGGAGTGTTAAAAAAAAGAATCGCAGGCTAAACAAAGGTAGTGTCTAGGTTAGTAGTTTTTACCCAAACATGTCCCTTTTTATTTCTAATATCCTTTTACATTTGTTACATTTTTTCCCCTTCATTTTAAAGAGATTATATTTGGGGGAGAAGTGTTTGGTGAAAGCAGTTGAAAGGAAGGAGGTCTGATGGAAACTCAAGTAGCGTTGCATGAGTAATAATAATTATTATGATGATGGGTTTTTTTTTGCCTAAGCCTTCTGGGTGGGTAGTATTTGCAAATTAAACACACTATAAAATATTCAACCCCTTGCCACATCTCGGTTGCTTTGCTTAATCCCCCTGCACGGGCTCTCGGGCGAGCTGCTCCCTAATTAATTATTAAATTCCCATTTGCACAGTGTGCACAGGATAATGAAATTCCAGCAGGCCCCGAGACAAGCTAAGCATCGCCTCCTTGAGAAGGCTCCTGGCTTTCCCGGGCTTGGGTACTTCTAGCCACGGGTCCCTTCCCCTGTGTCTCCCTCAAGGACTCGTTGAGGAAATTTGGCCGGTGACGGAAGCTGTTCCGACCTTCTGTAACCCAGGATTCCACGATTCTGGTCTCAGCCCCATCCCACCCGCCGCTCGGCCACTGAGGAGCCATCTGGCTTTATAAGGAAGTTCTCAAACCCATCCTAGGCTTACTTTACAGACAGCCCCTAAGGTTCATTGTTATTCCCCGATTACTTCATTTCTGGGTGCGTTTTTTCCATGTAGCCGAAGAGCAGTTTTTCACCCGGCGTTCAGCAAGGTGGTGTTTGAAAGCCATGCCGTCCTCCCTGTGTCTCTGAAAAAAACAGATCGGAGCACATGGAAAGGGAAGGTGGGCATCCTGGGTGAAGGGGCAGAGTTGCCGTGGAAGACGACACTGATGGCTGAGTGTGTGGGGGAGCTGATGGCTCCCCAAAGCAGACTCACTAGTGTGCAAACTGAAGTTTCTGAGACATTCCATTGTGGTCTCCTCAGGCTGTTCTTGTTGGGAGCTGTGTCTTTGGGTGGAGTTTTTGTATTTAAAAACCAGCACTTAGCCCGGCCAGTGTAGCTCAGTGATTGCCAGCTTATGTGCCAGAAGGTCATGGTCCAATTTCCCATCAGGGCACATGCCCGGGTTGCGGGCTCGATCCCCAGTAGCGGCGGGTGTGCAGGAGGCAGCCGATCAATGACTTTCTCATTGTTGGTATTTCTATCTTAGGGCAGCTGACCAATGACACTCTCTCTCATTGTTGATATTTCTTTCTCTCTCTCCCTCTCTGAAATCAATAAAAATATATTAAAAAACCAACAACACCCAAAACCAGCACTCACTGGCCAATGTTTTCTTGAGATACACAGAAGAGAATTATTTGTAAAAAGGCTGGTAGTTGAGATTTCTTGGGGTCATGTCAGAGCATCTCAAAGTTTTCTGTCCCTACAAATCATCTGGTGGCTTTATTGTTAAGATGCGGATTCTGACTCTGGGAGCCTGAGATCCCACATTCCTGGGGAAACTCCCAGATGTTGCTGCTGCTGCTGATCCAGGGACCACACATTGAGTAATGAGAGGTTGGAGACAAGAGCAAACTTGTAAATAGAGGAGAAATCAGATTTACAAATGAAGGGGAAGATCCAACATGCTAAGCTCATGTGTACTTTTGTTTTTTTAATTAAAGGCATGATTAGCAGAGACCAGCACAAAGCCAGTGATACACTTTTTTTAAAGCATATTATCATTTTTACATTTCAACGAAATGTTAAAATTTAGAAGTGGATGTAGAACTGAATCTGTTGTTGACCTGATGTAACTGTGAATGTGCTTTTATAGCAGCTGGGGGAGACTTTTAGGATGATTTACAATCTCTCTGACCTCTTTTCCCATCTTCCATGGGGATTTTAATAGGATCCATGGAAGTTATATAGCTGGTATCACTGGGTGTAGACCCTGGAATTGCTTTGATTTGGGTTCAAATCTTAGCTTTGCTTCTTGAGTGTTGTTGTTTTTTGTTTTGTTTTGTTTTAATGCTTCTCTGGCCTCGTCCTCCTCACCTGTAGTCCAGGAGCCCACTAGACCGGTCTTAGAGGATTGGTGTGAGGAATCAGTGGGGCCCGGTGCATGGTGGGTGGTAGGAACAGCTGAGGTCTGTCAGTGGTGGAAACCCGCCTTTCAGCTGGTCTAAGGTGACAGTGCCTGCGAAGGGGCAGGGAGGGGAGGGTGGGTCGAAGGTGTGGGGTCCATTGTTCTTGTCTTTCCCATTTGTGGAATGTTCACTATCGTGCACTGCCATGCGAGCTCGGCTCTGTGGGGCTCTTGGATAGCAATCTGAAAGGGAGCCTGTAAGAAGGCAGTTGAGAGCCTGATGGAAACAAAATAAATGTCAAATCAGACACAAGTTGAAAAAAATAGTCTCTTTCTGTGAGGCTGACGGATCCGAGTGGCCCATTGGTTGACCAGAATCATGAGGGTATTGGACTGTGAGTTGTGAGAATGAAGGTGTCATGGAGGAGCAGAGTTAAGGGCAGCCTTATTGCTGACGGCCACCATTTCTGTGTTGGAATCCTCAGAAACTACAGTTCTCCAACTGAGGTGGTAATCAAAGCAGTGCCTGCAGTACACCAGGAAATGTGATACTCCACCCCATTTCTGCATGGCAAGACGATGCCACGAGAGTGGGCAGGCGTGTTGGCGCTGAGATAGATGAATTTACATGGGTTGACTGGATGTTCAGGGAGTGGGCAGGCACCAGAGTTGCAAACTGGCGGCCTGTGGGCCATGTTCAGCCTGCAGATGTATTTGTTTGCCCTGAAGCATTTTTTCACACTTTGGATTAGCCACCAGCATTAAAAATATTGGAGATTTTAGCACTGGCTGGCTTGGTTCAGTAGATAGAGCATACCTGTAGACGGAAGGGTCCTGGGTTTGATTTTGGTCAAGGGTCTGGTCAAGGTATGTACCTCGATGCAGGCTCAATCTCCAGTCCTGGTCAAGACAGGTGTGGGAGGCAGCCAATTGATGTGTTGCTCTCACATCGATGTTTCTCTCTCTCTCTGTCTCTCCCCCTTCCTTTCTCTCTCTCTAAAAAATCAATGGAAAAATATCCTCTGGAGAGGGTTAACAGAAAGAAATTTGGAGAGTTTATATTGAAGTCTAGATTACCAACTACAGAAATAAAGTGAGTAATTCTGGGCTGTGTTCTTGTGTGGTAGGCATCTGTTGGCTCTGAATAAAAGATGGGCCCAGTAGGTGAACGGACCTGAGGTAGGTCAGAGTCTCCGCCAGATTGCTTCCCCGTTCACAGTCTCTGCTTAGCCTCTGTAGACATTTTAATCTGTGACCGGGTTGTATTTTTGTCAACGCTTTAATTTATCCTCTAACTTGTGCTTGAGGGCAGATAAGCTGTGTTCTGGATTTTTGCCCTTTCAACATCTCCATTCCCTTAAAGCCTTGTTAGCAGGAGCCCTGGACAGTGAAAGGAACACCAGACTTGAAATCAGAACATCTGGGTGTAGGGCTGGGTGTTGGCAGTCTTTTCAAGTCTCAGCTCCTTTATTTATAAGCTGGCAACTCACAACAATTAAGTGGGCAGTACATGGGCAGTCTTTTTGAACTCTAAAGGGTAGTAGAGACATAGAGAATCTCGGGAGGGAGAATGGAAAATGTTTTGCCTCCAGATTGGTGAGGGAGATAGAATTGATGTAACAACTACACAAAATCATATATTCTGGAAAGATGTTTGGGGAAGGGGGCAGGTGCTTGATTCTGTCTCAAGGTGGGAGGCAATCCAACAGGCTTCATGGAGGAGGTGACCAGCTGAGTTTTGAGGGAATATTTGGCTTTGCTAGATAATATATGGCTAGATAATTCTAATGCTTCCAATAATTAAAATGTACAGGCTTCTGGGTAGCTTATAGTAGGAATTATTCTAGAGCAGTTGTTGGCAAACCGTGGCTTGCGAGCCACATGGGGCTCTGTGGCCCTTTGAGTGTGGCTCTTCACAAAATACCATGGCCTGGGCGAGTCTGTTTTGAAGAAATGGTGTTAGAAGAAGTTTAAGTTTAAAAAATTTGGCTCTCAAAAGAAATTTCCATCTTTGTCCTGTGGATATTTGGCTCTGTTTGCAGACCACTGTTCTAGAGCCGTGGGTTGTCCACTGGCTGTGGAAAGAGGGCCCTGGCCAGCCCTCAGTGTCCAAGTGGCCCGCTGAAGCTGGCCTGGGAAGTTCAAAGTGACAGGCTGACATCCCCCGACCAAGCCGCCTCAGTTGGTGAGAGAAGAAAGTGAACATTTGGGAAAGAGGACCTTTATGAGAAACTTTCAGTGACTGGTTTGTGTGAGAGTCAGGACAGAGTTAAAAGCAGGATTTTGGCCCTTTCCGTCTGGAACCATCACTGTGCATTGATGACTGGAGAAAATAATGTAATGTGATTGTTCCATGGGGTCATTTCTGGGAATATGAAGACATTTCTCAAACTGGGAGTTTGTGCACCAGGAGAGCATTGCGGCGCTTTGTCCTGCCTCCTTCCTTGGCTTCCCGCCCGGGCCCCTGCTCTATTCACGGCAGACACCCGTTCCCCTGAAACTCGGCTTGCCTAGGTGTGACCCAGTTTTCCCCCTCAGAGCCATGTTAAGGTTGAAGATGCATTTGGCTGTTCCAGACAACCCAGCCTGCTTCTCCTCTCTGCATTGCATTTGGCACATGTCTTCTGCTGAAAGAATGCTGAGAATTCCCCTTTTCATCATGTCAGGTCATCTGGCTGGGGCTGGCCCTTCCCCAGCAGCCCAGTGGATGCAGCTGGAGCAGGGTGCGGCTCAGGAGGACTGCTGAGCTAGGAGCTCTGGCCTCCCCTCGGCTTGAAGGTCACAGCGGAGCAGGGCTGACCAAGACCAGCGCGTCCCATGGGGAGGGGGAGACGCCCAGCCTGATGCACAACTGGAAAGAGAGAGGGCACCGAGAGCTCCTTCCCAAATGTTCACTGGGGAGCTTGACAGGTGGGAGAGGGTGATGTGAGGTCTGCGGGGCTTGGTGCCCATGGGGACATTATGGGAAGTTGTGCCTCTGGGGAAAGTTGGGGTGATCTGTCCAAAGTCAGCAGACAAGGCCAACCAAAATGCCAGCTGCAGAGTGGCAGGATACAACTCAGCGAGGTTTGATTTTTGTTTGCTATATTTTGCAGTCTTTTAGAGGTTGAAAGTTACTTCAGAGCCTGACAGATCTGGATTTAAGCATAGGCCAGATTGCCTCTTTTTGCCCCAGTGGCTACACCATTTTTTCAGTTGAAGATACTGACTTCTAGAAGCAGACAGTTTCCAACCCCTAAATCTGTCCCTTCCCAGTTTTGAGCCTCAGATGATACATGTTTTTGAAAGGTTATGATAATAAAATAACTGATACATGTAAAGTTTTATAATTTTAGATGTAATTCTGTAGGAAAGATTATGTAGACACTAATCAGTTATACGTACCACTTCCAGGCGTGATCTCATAGACATAGAGAACCCCATAGACAGAGACAGTGCATGCTTCCCAGGCCCACGTTGGACATTCCATAAACTGACCACAGTCTAGGTCTCAAAGTCTCAGGTCCTAAGGACTCCATGCCTCACAACTTCCCTGTGATCATTGGATGCGCCCAGCTCCATTGCTGAGCTCAGTTACTCTGCACTCAATGCCCATAGTTCTTGAAAACTTAATGTCAAATGAGAACATTAAGCTGCATAATCTAAATGTAATGTAATACCAATTATGTAAAATTTACAATATTGTTTTTTTATGGATAAGTACTTGGATTAGTAAAAGCATAGAGACAGAAGGAAGGACTTACCCAACTAGGGATGAGTATTTCAGAAGATACTTAAATGATATCAGAAATGTTATGATATCAACACTTCTGAAACAAAGGTATTGTTTAAAAAATAGAAGATGTGAAATAAATGTGGCAAGGCTATGTGTTAAATCTAGCCTGTGTATATTCAGAGGACTGTACAATCCCTTCATATTCCTTTATGTTTGAGATTACTAGAGTAAAAAAACAAGTGCAGTGTTCAGATGTCATTGGTGGTCAGCAGATGTTAGGTTTTGACTTCTGTTGAAAAATGCTAGTTTCTAGTAGAGCATTCATTGAGCTAAGGGGGTAAGACTTGCTTGGGCAGCACCCAGGATGGGCTCACAGCCTCCTTCCCTGTCTGTGTTCTGTAAGGTATACAAAGGGCCAGGCTGACTTTGGGGGTTGGGATGGCAGCAGCACAGCCTCATATGGACTGCTCTCCACGATCTGGGAGGCCCCAGGAGCACTGGCACCATCAGAGACTGGGGAACATAGCTGAGCCTCATGTCCCATCGAGGACAGGGAGACTCCCTATTGCCCAGCTCTGTGTGTCACACCTGCCTGGCCGGTGAGGGAGCGATGGGTACTCCTAGCTGCCCTATTTCTCCACTTTTCTGCTCTATTACTCATAATACCCCGCCCTGATCTCCCCTTAGGCTGTGGACTTTCTTACCTTTTCAGTGTAATTAGCAAACCTATTATACAATAAAAACATGGCTTGGTTTCCATGGTGATTTGCATGTTCTGTCTCATGATGCTTTCTAAGGAGCCTATCTTAATCTTCATCAGCCCTACCGCAGCTAGTCTCTGCCATATCTCATTACAGGGAAAATTTCCTTAAGAAAATATTGTATTTCCTAATGCTCCTTTCACCAGGGCAAAAATCCCAATGTATAGCATGGTGACTATAGTTAACAATATAGTATTGTATACTTGAAATTTGCCAAGAGAGTAGACCTTGAATGTTCTCAAAACACACATACACAGAGTATTAACTACTAGTATGTGAAGTGATGGATGTGTTGAATGATGTTATTGTGGTAATCTTCTCACAATACATACATATATCAAGTCATCACGTTGTGCACTTTAAGTATATAATATTATTCATCAATTATATGTCTAATTATAATTGGGGAAAACTTGCATTTTGGAAACAAATCCTTTTTGGGTTCAAATTCATTAATTTGCCTGTAATGCAGCCTGTAATTGAGAGGAACTTGTTTCTAATCACGAATTTTATTATCATCAGCAGATATGAAGCACTTATCATACGTGCTGTTAAGAAGCTTCAAGACACCTGGGATGTGCGTCTCTGTGACCACTCGATGGGATATGTGTGGCGAAATCTTGAGGAACGCATTTGGAGACTGTAAAAAATGCACGTGGTTCACAGTTTGCAGATGGCAGGCATTGAGAAATGTCAGGTTGGTTGGAACAAATCATTTTGAGTCCTCCCCAGTGGGGGACAGGCAGTGTGGACAACCTCTTAATGAATATAGACTTGCACCATCCAGCTGCGTCTGTGGCCGTTGCAGTAATTTAAGGGAATTTGTTATGGAGTAACTTGACTGATTGCAGTCAGTAAGCAAGAAGCTGAGAAGCCAGTCTGAACTGTACGAGGGTCTCATGAATGACTTCTCTCCGTTAACCCTCCCTGCCCCTGGAACAACTCAAGAACAGTCTTAAGAAATGCCTGCCAAAGAGTCCTGTGATCTGATCCAGCACGGGATGCCTCTGGCAGGTTCCCTCCGCTGTTGCTGCTCAGTGTGGCCCACAGAATGGCTGCTTGGGTTTCAGTATCAGCAGCATCGGGCCTTGTTAGAAATAGAAATTCTCAGCCCCACCCCAGACCTGCTGCATCAGAAACTGGCCTAGTGAGCTGTGTTCTCTGCAGCCCTCCTGAGAATTCTGGTGCACACACAAGTGTGAGGTCCACTGGACTCGGGCGAGACCATAACGGAATGTAAGTAGAGGCCAGTTTTAATATCTCTCCAGTTTTACTGTGGTCCACGAGAATTAGGAATTGCAAGCTGTGTGTCTTCTCCATTCCTGTGCGCAGCCTCCTCCCCCCACCTCATTCCTCCCAGCATCTGCTCTGCCTCCCTCTGGCTTCACACCACCGCTCCTCCACGCATAGCTCTCCCTTCACACCCTACCGGGAGAGTTCTGTTTCTGCACATATTGCAACTGCCAGAACTGACAGAAATGACATTTATTATGAAACATGTATTTCGTTTTATCACATCTTCCAACAGCCAGTGTGACATTTCTTCCAACCCCGAACGAATCTAGGAAGAGGAGTTCAGCAAGTAGTGTTTGAGGGCAACATTTCTTGATTACCCCACTCTTGATTACTGATGAGCATAATGTGACAGAGGAGTGGCTCTTACTTTGACAATTGAATTAATAGCTCATCTATTAGCATTTAGAACTAATCAGTATTTATAACCATCTCTCCCCAATACAACAAGTACAAGAGCCTTGGTGTACTTAGAAATCATTTATCAGCTTTTGTGAGATAGAATTCATATACAGTACAATTGACCCCCATTTAAAGTATCTTTGACTCGTATAGTCAAAGATTTTTTGTATATTGACAATGAATTTTAGTACATTTTTATCACTCCCAAAACAAACCCTGGATCCTTCAGTCATCACTCCTTAGTACCTCTTCCTCCCTAGATAATTATGAATCCATTATCTGTCACTGTGGATTCATCTATTCTAGACATTTCAGTTATTTCCAGTAAATGGGCTTACACAAGATGTGGTCATCTGTAACTGGCGTAGCATAGTATTCATCCTGTTGTAGCATGAATCAATACTTCATTCCTTCTCATGGCCAAATCTTTGCATTTTACTTCCCTATACCTTTATCATGACCTTGCCACTTAAGTTGGATTTTAGTTGTAGACAATGCATATTTTCTTTTTTATAACAATCAATAGTTATTTACAGATAGTTTCAGCAGCATTATCTTCTCCCCTTCACCTTCCTCTCCTCTTTCCTTCCCCCCAATCTCAGCCCCCATGGTGGGAACCAGATTCTTATACAGAGTGTTGTTAAGCGGTTCGAACCTTATTGCCAGGGAGACAGATTCCATTCTGAGGACGCCCTTTCTTTTCACTGGGGCAGCCCAGGGTGGAGCAGGCGTCCATGTTTACATGAAGCTGCATTACCACCTTCTGAAGAGCCCTGGCAGCCCGTTTAGCTGCAGCATTCCCTGATTCCTGCCTTCCAGGCAGGCCCAGAGCCAGCTGCCTAATGCCACCACCGGACAGGCGAGGCCGTCGCTGGTCTCATCGATGAATACTGTGGGCCTGTGCAAACTCAGGTGCATGTCCCCCACCCCAGCACCGTCTCCTCAGGCCCCAAGCAGGTCCCTCACCACAAGTCACTTTGCCCTGGTGACACATTGCAAAGGACATGGGAGAAGTGGCACCATTTTTTTCTTCCTCTGCTCCTTGTGATAGAACATTGAGATCCTTCTTGAAGCTGCTTGAGGGAAACGAAGACTTCAAAATGCCATAGAAATGGCGGGTTTGGTCAACAACAGCAGAGCCCGACTTTGCCTAACACTGCAGTGCACCGGCTGCATTCGACGTGTCTCAGCTCTGACTATCCTGAAGTGATGGAAGTCTCTTGCAGTGTTACAAAGAACTGAACCTCCGAATTCTCCCAGTTAGAATGACAACTAGATTTCCCGGGAGAGCAGGAGGTAAGGTTCCATGCAGGCTCCTTGGGAGGCACAGAGCCTGTGCTCTGGCCCCTAGAGACCGGTGCAGCCTCCACTCAGCCCAGGCCTGGCGTTCCCAGCCCTCCAAAAAGGCCTGGCCTTTCTTGGTCCCTGAGGCCCTTCACCCCACTTTTCACAAGTCTCCATCTTCCTGACCATCTCCTTGTTCACCCAACTCAGTTTGCTCCCTCCCTGTCCTCTCTCTCAGCTCTGATGACACTTTGTTGTCATTGTCTGCCTCTATCTAAGGTCCTGGGGGCAGGACCTCTGTCTTCTCAACTCCTATCCCGAGCGCCATGCTTGGCACACAGCGGGCGCTCGGCAAGCACTGGCTGACTCACTGAATAAAGCAGCCGCATCCAAGATGTGTTCCCCTTTTCAGCCAGGCCGCTGTGTTCTAAAGCCACAGTGACAGGGCTTGGTGAGCTTGTAACCCTGATGGCTCGCTTGATCTGCCTCTCATAACTCTAAAGCACGGTCTCTGCCCCACAAATTAATCAAGGCTCATGTGGTTGTTGTGCACTTTGGTTGATTGCAAATCCTATCAGTTCCCATAAAAAAGTGGCGTTTTACATAAAGTTGAAGCAGGCCACTGGCTTTGAAAGTGCACGTGATGTGGTTTCCTGATGGGTAAGGAACTTGGGGGAATATTTATGACACTCACGGATGACATCCTAGCTATTGTCCATGTTCCTTTTTATGGCATCATAAAGATGGCTTTTTATGGTCAGGCTGGCTGACAACTTCATCAGATCCCCTCATGCGCACATGCACCGAACGAGCATTTGTGCAATGAGCAACATTTCACCAACATTCAACAAAGCTTTATTGAGTGCCTGCTATGAGCTGGGCACTGAGCAATGGGGTTTGTCGCCAGAGCTTTCAAATCTGCTAAAAATATTCTCCATTTCACAAGCAGGGGAAAAAATCGTTTGCTGTCGTCTCCCCCATGGGGCCCACTGAGTGAAAATGCACCCAGAGCTGGCCGGGAAATGAAGCCTCTCCTCACGGACCTTCCAGAGCTCTGAACGGTCCTGTCTCCAGCCGGCTCTGGAGGACTTGCTCATTAGGTTCTGCACACAAGCTATTCCCTAGCAGCTGAGCCTCCGGGCACCCTGAAGTCCCTCAGCCTGAGAACTTGCCTCACCTAGTCCCCGAGCCTGGGGGAAGCACAGATGACCACTGTCCCCTTCTCTCCCCACCTCAATTAATTCAGAGGGTCCCGGCTGACTGTCTACATATGAAGCACGAGGCCAGGCTGCATTCCTGGTTAGGGTATAGTTCAGTCCCAGTGGGGGCATGCAGGAGGTAGCCAATAAGTGATTCTCTCATCATTGATGTTTCTCTCTCTTTCCCTTCCTCGGAAATCTGTAAAATATGTGTGTGTGTATATAATTCAAAGGCACCTTCAGAGCAGAGGGACTAATACCATTAGTTATCCCCTTTGATCCCCCATTTTCTCCCTCTGCAAATGGGAATAGTGCCGCCTTATCTCCCAATCCCTCACCCCCACCCGACTCCGGGCTACCATGCAGAAGGGCTTGAAGAGATGGAGAAAGGGGGCCGTCAGGGGAGTAAGACAAGGGTGCAGCTGTTCTAAAGGTTCTAGCCCAGTGGCCATGTGGATGTAGTTCCATGGGCTACAGCAGGAGTTGCTTTGAGAGCGCTCAGCTCTGACTTTGTTGTAACTTCTGTCCTATCTCACACCTCTTCTTCACTCACCAAAGCCTGCTCCCCCTTAAGTCACAGTGTTTCTTCCTCCAGGAAGCGTTCTTGGCCATTAGAGGGGGGAATAATCACTCCATAGTACGTATTTCTCACATCATTCCATAATCACTGATATTGATCCCTTTTCACTGGGTAAAAATGATGTGCTGGGGAGCCTGGAACGTGCAAGCAGAAGACAGATGGGGCTGAAAAAATCTAGGTGGTCTGTCTGGAGGCAGAGGTCTGGGCTGTGGAGTTGATCCTAGAGGCATCAGGGCATGATGACTAGGCATCAGGATGAAGACATGGAGGGGATAATCTAAGGAAAGTATAGGCAGGAAGGAGGGGGGTATCATAAGCATCCTATCTAATAAAGAGGGAATATGCTAATTGACCCTCACACTGTTGCAAAGATGGCGGTGCCCACAGCCAATAAGGAGGGAATATACTAATTGACTGTCCCACCTTTAAAGATGGAGGCCCACAGCCAGTAAGGAGGGAATAAACTAATTGACTGCCTTGCCCTCAAAGATGGTGGCGCCCACAGCCAATAAGGAGGGAATATGATAATTAACTGCCCCTCCCTCAAAGATGGTGGCACCCACAGCCACAAGATGGCAGTGCCCAGTCCCATCAGCCCTGCCAGGATGACAGGTGTGCGGGAAGGCCTCTAGAGTCCCCCAGCCGCCCAGGGCCAGCCTGAGGTGCAGGCAAGCCTCAGATATCAGCTGCTCACTGCCCAGGGCCGCCTGAGGCTCAGGTAACCAGGGGGGGCCCAGGCTTGCGCTGCCGGCAGTGGCAGCAGCAGGGTGTGATGGGGGCGTTGCCTTCCCCTGATCACTGGTTGCTTCCCGCCCCTGAGGGCTCCCCAACTGTGAGAGGTGGCAAGCCAGGCAGAGGGACCCCCCCATACCCCCAGGGCATGGATTTTCATGCATCGGGCCTCTAGTTGAGCATAATGTAGAATATATGTTGGACAACTGACGATGCTTGCCCAGACAGCTTTAGTGCTCTTGGACAAATGCCTATTGGGACATCTCTCCTTTCATCCTCCAGGGGTCATTATCACAGGTAGCTGAAGCCTCCCTCTGCCCACCTCCCCTTGCAATCAATGCCACCTCTCCTTCAAGCCCTGCACTCAGCACTGTCTGCCTTTAATGACTGAATGGAACATGAAACACTCTACTCAAACAGCAGCATTCTTTAAACGTGCTTCTCTCAGTGCCTGGTGCACAGCCCTGTTTGGAGGCTCCCCTGTCATTAGCGGGTAAAAGCATCTGAGGCAGAGCTGAGGGGGACTTTTAAACCGGCGAGAAAAGCTATTGATTGTTGACATGCTGCTGGCTCCTTAGGTTTCAGATGTCAATAGCTCATCCAGGCCTCCTCCTGAGTGTTTAACAACTGGCCCTCTCTCTGCTGGGGCATAACAAGTGCAGCTCCCACCTTGGGAAAGAAGGAAGAGCTCCCCACGGCAGGGAGCACATTTTCTTTGTTTCAGATAATCTGGGCTCCGCTGGCCCAGTATTTATTAGTTTTTTTTTTCTTCACCTTCAGACACCCCTTACGAGCTGTGGCACTCCCCTGGCACTGTTTCCAGATGTGGAAGACAAAGTTCTTTTCACCCCCCCAGTCAGCTCTCCTGCAAACCCAGTCTATCCTCTTGCTGGGACGGGGGTGGGTGAGGGGTAAAGTGTGGGGTGTTGCTTGCTCAGTGACCTGCCCTCTTGAGGGAGGTACCGGTGTCCCCTGCAGGTGTCATTCAGCCCCAGGAAGTGCATGCATCCTTGCTGCGTAGATGGCAGGAGTGTGTGCAGCTTACCGCGCCACCCAGACGCTGTCATACGCTTTTGCTGACTTACTGTTGAGTTCAGGGTGCTAATGTTTAGTCAGGATTTAACTTTGTATCTTTATTTATTATGAAATTAATGTAGTCACTTCCATGTCGTGTCCTTTTTTAGGTTTTAGTCTTAGTGCTCTGCTAGGTTTATAAAGTAAATTGGGTTGCAATCCCTCTTTTTCTGCACTTGGGAACAGTTTATATAACGTGAGAATTATCTGTTCTGTGAACACTTCTGAAAGAACAGGCTGTGACAGCAGTCGGGCCCCAAAGCCCTTTGTTCAGGGAGGCAGTTGGAGACTGGTTTGCTTTCTTCCATGCTTGCTGGTCACCGCAGTTTTATTTCTCTTCGAGAGAAATTTACTAATTTGTCTTTTCTCAGACAATGATTGGTTTCACTGAGACTCAAATATTTTAATATAAGGTTTTACCTCCGTAATATTCAACAATTAACACACACACACACACCTCTGTATCTGTTCTTATGTGTCAACTTAGCTAGGCTGCAGGCTCCAGCAATTCAGTCATGAAGCTAGTGTTGCTGTGAAGGTAACCTGGAGATGTGATTCAAGTTTGCAGTCAGTTTACTTTAAATGGTTATCCTAGGTCAGTGGTCGGCAAACTCATTGGTCCACAGAGCCAAATATCCACAGGACAACGATTGAAATTTCTTTTGAGAGCCCAATTTTTAAAACTTCTTTGAACGCCACTTCTTCACAATAGATTCACCCAGGCCGTAATTTTTGTAGAAGAGCCACACTCAAGGGGCCAAAGAGCTGCATGTGGCTCGCAAGCCGTGGTTTGCTGACCACTGTCCCAGGTCATTTGGGTGGGCCTGGCCTGATCAGTTAAAGGCCTTAAGACCAGAGCTGAGGCGTCCCCGAAGGAGAGGAAATTGCGTCTGTGGACGGCAGCTTCAGTTGAAAGGTCAACTGGAAGGTCAGCTGACACTCCTGACGGCCTGCCCTGTGGGTTTCAGACTTGCCTGGGCTGCCCCCATCATCACATAAGCCAACTCCTCACCTAAATCTCTCGTCTTCAGCTAAAACAAATGGTGCTCACTCTCTACTTCTGTTTATAATGAACTTCTCTTCTATATAATCAATGCTGAGCCAGCCCTCAAAATCGATTTTATATCCTATTGAAGGATCAGAAGTTAGAGTTTGAAAAACTGTAAATATTAGTGAAGTTTCCCACCTCCCCCCTCACTGGGAAAAAGATACTCTTCTAACAGGAATTCTGGAGGGAAAATGCACCCAGCCTGTAACTAACGGCCCTGCCCACAAAGTAAGAGCAGGGCACTGCAGAGCAGCCTCGGGAGAAATGTGGGCGCCACCCCAGGGGAGGGGGCAGTGCCAGAGTCAGTGACCCTGGGGTCAGCTGAGAGAGAGGAGGTGCCACAGCATGGAGGGATCAGGCTGTTCCTTCTCAGGAATAGAGAACAAGTCAGGAGAACCCTGGCAGGCACCCAGGTGGGCGCAGCCTGCCAGGGCCCCGGACCAAGGTTTTGGCAGTGGGGCTGTGGCTTTTGGTGGCAGCCTTCCCACAGAGACGGTAACTCAGAAGGACCTCACTGCACATACCCAGAATGGAGGGTGGGGGTTTGAGGAACATAAATGGGAAAGGAAGTCTGAGGGTGTTAGCTTACCATGAGCGCCCTCTGCACCAATTGTGTTTTTTGTGTGTGTGTTTTTAAAAAATATATACTTCTATTTCAAAGAGAAAGGGAGAGGGGAGAGAGATGGAAACATCAGTGATGGGAATCATGGATCGGCTGCCTCCTGCACGCCCCACACTGGGGATCGAGCCTGCAACCTGGGCAAGTGCCCTGACTGGGAATCAAACCATGACCTCCTGGTTCATAGGCCCACGTTCCACCACCGAGTCACAGCCAGGCAAGCCAATTGTGTTTTGATGAATACAAACAGCCTGTAAGAGATGAAGGGTATTGCTTCTCCTTCTGCCACCTCTCTTCCATGTCAGCTCTCCTGAGTTTTATAAAGGAACAGGTTACGCACAATTCTTAAGCTGAAATACTGGTAAGGAAGGAATGTATGATATCCTCAATAAACCAGGAAGCTCGAAATTGTTAATCTTGTCTAATAAAAGAATAGTATGCAAATTAACCATCACTCTAATGCACAAGATGGCTGCTTCTATGTGGACACAAGATGGCCACCACAAGATAGCCAGCAGGGAAGGGCAGTTGGGAGGGACCAGGCCTGTAAGGGAGGGAAGTTGGGGGCAAACAGGCTGGCAGGGGAGCAGTTACGCATCAATCAGGCTGGCAGGGGAGTGGTTAGGGGGTGATCAGGCTGGCAGGCAGAAGCAGTTAGGGGCAATCAGGAAGGCAGGCAGATGAGCAGTTGGGAGCCAGCAGTCCTGGATTGTGAGAGGGATGTCCAAATGCCCGTTTAGGTCCAGTTCTGGTAGGATTTGGCTTAAATGGGAAGTTGGACATCCCTCTAGAGGTCCCAGATTGGAGGGGGTGCAGGGTGGGCTGAGGGACACCCCCCAAGCCCTGTGCACGAATTTCATGCACCAGGCTCCAGTGAATAATAATAGGAGATAGTCATAAGCGTGAGCTTTTTTTTTTTATCACTCCCTGGCTGAACAGCCATTTCTCAAAAGCTACAGCCACCACCTACGCTTTGCCCGAGGAAGTGAAAACAAGCAGATCCCAAACCTTCTTGACTCAATGTCTCCCCATTCACGATACAGACCAGGCGAAGAGCCTGAGCAGAGGTGGATGCGGGGTAGGTTTGCTCTGCCTCCTATTTCTGCACAGTCTGTGGTAAGCGCCAGGAGGCCAGTGTGAGCTTTTTAAATTCTGTCTTCCTTAGGGAGCAATTTCTTCATTCTCTGATAATTGGTGAGCCAGGCAGCATGCGAGGCACGGGGGCCACCAAACTGACCAAGATGAGCTGTAAATGGCCCCGGAGGAGCCAGGGGAGGAAACAGCATTACAGCCCAGTGACGGGAGGCCGGGAGGACGCTCACGCAGTGGCTGGGGAGCACCTTCCACGCAGCAGCCACTGTAGGAGCCGGGGGTGGGGGGCGGGGGAAGTCAGCTGCCAGCAGGACAGGGTGGAGCTTAGGTCCAGGTGGGGAGGCCGATGTTAACTTCAACAAGCCGAAACGGTCCTTGCCATGGGCACGCCGGCCACAAGTTAAGCTTTGTGGTTAGCGTGTGCCACGGTGCCAAGTTCAGGTGTCCCGTTCTGGAGGGGCTACTGGTGCCGCGTCTCCCCCTCTCCCTAGCCACTAACCCAGATCAGGTATGCGAGGAGGTGGCATTCCAAAGCAGTGTGCCTGGGTTAGAGACATCCCTCAGGCTGTGAGTGCAGTTGGTGGGAAGCGTGCTGCGTGGCTTTAGAGGCAAGCTCTTTCCTGTGTCCCTCCGAAGAGCTTTCTTGGCCCACAGCATCCTAATCCTTGTCAGAGTTTGCTTCCCGACCCCCGCCCTCCCCCGCCGTCCTATTTATAACTTTCAGCTGTTGGCAGGTCTGCAGTGCAGGCCTTTGGGGAGACATACGCACATCAGGATGCCTTTGAGTTGTCTGAGAACATGGACGGTGATGCAGACACTCGGGCCAGGCTTTGCCCTCGGAATTTATGGTGAACACTTGGATTTGAGAGCTGGGGGTTTGTGATGGACAACAGTCCTGCGTCTGTAGCACAGGGAGGTGGGGAAGGCACATTCCACTCAGGCCAGAACTGGCTGAAGCCAGCTATTTGACTGAAATAAGTCAATAACTTTCTAGCAAAAATTAGAAATCATGGTTTCAGTTGCAAGTTGCCTTAGCTAAAGTAACTTAAAACACACACACAGAGTGGGATAATTGGGAAAAAGGGTTTTGGGCCCTGCTGGTGTGGCTCAGTGATTGAGCGCTGACCCATGAACCAGGAGTTCACGGTTCAATTCCCAGTCAGGGCACATGTCAGAGTTGCGGGCCCAATCCCCAGAAGGTGTACAGGGCAGCTGTTCAATGATTCTCATCACTGATGTTTCTCTCTCTCTTCCTCTTTCTGAAATAAATAAAAACATTTAAAAATAAATAAGGGTTTTGAGCAGCTGGACAGAAGATGCAGCTGAAGTTGGGCCATTAAATGTGTCTGGTGAGAAATGTGCCCGGAGGTTAGTGGAGGTGGAGACTGATGGATTTGTTGGGCTGGCGTAGATTTAAATCATCCACGCTAGGCCCACCCTGATAAGTGTAAATAATTCCAACTTGACCTCCACATTGTTCCCAGGCCTTCAGAGAGCTATGCATCCCAAATGCTTTTCCTGCTCATTGTCAAGGCCTGAAATAAACCCCATTTGAGAAATTGCCTCCAAAAGTCTGATTTTCCTCATCAAAAAAGCTGCTGGTGAAGTCCTTTCTTTTAATGACTTCCTTCACTCTTCTATCAGTTCAGTTTGGCCCGTGATTCTCTTTGGCCCACGAATGCAAAGATCCTGCTGTGGCTCCATCATCCAGTTCAATTTTTCCCTTCATGGAGGCCCAGATTAAAAAATGTGTCTCTGGTGCTCAGTATCTTGGCCTGTGACGAGCCTGCAGGGAGGCCCTCCTCCCCTAAATTTATCTCAGACGTTAGCCTGTCAAAGCTAGTTTTAGTCAAAGTCAGCAGAGCCCCAAACCTTCAGTCTGGAGGAATGGGTGGGGAGTGTTGAATCACTGGCCCAAGGAGCTTGCATACAGAGCGATCTGGTCCGTGGACAGACCTAGGCACAGTGCCTGGAAGTCAAAATGTTGTATCCAAAAGCCATGCTGAAATGTATCTGTGTTAAATGGAAGGGGGAAGTGGTAAATTTGTCTGCAATCTTGTGGAGTCCCTGATGTGAACTAGACAAGCAGTGATCGCTCCCTCTTCAGTGCTCTTCGTTTAAGCGGTTAAATTCTCAACCCCGAGAGTCGCCATTAGCTGTGCCCCTATCTCTCTCTGCTGGCTTGTCTTGGCCTCAGAGGGCAGGGTCTGTTTTAGGTGTCGTCTTCAGGCTGAGGAGAGAGGCATACGGTTATTGAATTGAGTGTATAATGGCTAATTTCATGAACTCAGCCAGGCTAAGAGATGCCCAGGTAGCTGGTACATCTTTATTTCCGGGTGTGTCTGTGATGGAGCTTCCAGAAAAGACTAGCATTAGGATTGGTAGACTGGGTAAAGAGCACCCTCACCAATGCAGTGGCATCATCCGGTCATTTGAGGGTCTGAGGAGAAAGGTGGAGACGGGATGAATTTGCTCTTGGCCTGGGCTGGGCATCCATCTTCTGCCTATACTGGTAGACACTGGCCCTCCTGGTTCTCCAGTGTTCGGACTTGGACCAGGACTCACCGGTACACGATTGGCCCCTGACTCTTGCACCTTTGGACCTGACTGAATTAGCCCACTCACCTTCCTGGGTCCCCAGCTTGCAGACAGCTGCTCATGGGACTTCTCAGCCTCTAGAATGGTGCAAGCCAGCGACCTCCGACCTGTGTGCCGCAAGAATCTTTAAAATGTGCAGTACCTGGGCACAGACCTCTGCTCCCTTAGATTGTCAAATGGAAAAATGCCAACAGCCAACGCAACAACAGCTGTCCAGTGTGGATTACTCAAATTATATCTATTTTTTGATGTGTCACAAAATTTTAGTAACTAGTTTATGTGTGGCAAAAAGATGAAAAAGGTTGAAAATAGTAGGAGCCAATTCCTATAATACGTGTGTATCTAAGTATCCACCTATGAACCTGCCTATGTATTCATGTATTTTAACTCATCATTTACCCACATCTTTCTTTTTAAAAATAGCATTTTTATTGAGAAATAATTCACGAGTTTTACTATAAAAGTATCCTTTTATACTATTACATTTTCCCCTTTACAGTGTGCAATCCAGTGATTTTTATTATATCCTTTCTTGATTTTTTTTTTTTTTTTTTTTAGGAACAGATAGGTTCAATTTGATTTTGGAAACAGAAGCATTCAGTTTAAGAAAGATATTTTTATTGTGGCAAAATATAGACAAAACTTACCATTTTAGCCTTTTTTTGTTTTTGTTAAACCTGCCCAAGGATATTTTTTCCATTGATTTTTTCAGAGAGAGTGGGAAGGAGGAAAGGAGGGGGAGAGAGAGAAAGAGAAAAACATCGATGTGAAAGAGACACATTGATTGGTTGCCTGCCACATGCGCCCTGAATCTGTCTGGGGGGAACCAACACTCTCACCACTGAACCACAGCAGCCAGGGCCATTTTAGCCATTTTTAATTGCACATAAGGAAGATTTTAAAAAGTTTGTCATGTACCCCCAAGCATGCAGGCAGACTGGGGAAACAAATGAGGTGAGAGATACACAGCCATAAAGCAGTGGTTCCCAAAGCATCTGGGCCGAGAGACTAATTTTCACACCGACAATACTTGGCAGGCAGATATGTGGTCCAGGTACACATGACCAGTCGCAGCCCGGGCCACATGCACCTCTGCACAGAAGCTCAGTGATGCCCAGACTGGCCTACATACACCCTGGTGGACCAGCTGGCCCCGTGGATCTCACGCATGGATATCGTGGTAACTTCAGATTGCAACACAAGTTCCTGAAGCTCCCTCTCCACCTGAGGACCAGCTGAGACCGGCACTGGTCCGTGCGTCACACTTTACGCAGTACTTCACCAGAGGCAGCTTCTAGAGCCCTAATAGTTTTCTTCTTAGTTCTCTTTGTTACACACACAGTCTTTTCTCCCACAGGGAGCCCAGGGCCTGAGTCACCTCCTGGGCTCAGCTGTGGCCTGAGTTTCCCAGCAGAGCCACTCCGCCTTTGGTCGTTAAGTCCCGAATCCTGCTGACAGGTGGTTCAGGGCTGGAGCTGGCAAGGAGCCACGAGCCTGCTCCCTGTCTGCAGGGCCGGGCCCTCTCCCACAGCCACACGTGGTCTCGGCTCCAGTTTCTCGGTCTCTGTGGATGCTCATGGCCTCCCAGACACTCAGCAGACTAGGGGCCGGGGGCGGGGAGAGTGGGGTGTGGGGGAGGTACAGAGCGGGAGCTCCCCGGCTCCCAGGCAGTTGTTCAAGAGAGGGCCGTGGCCAGGTGAGGACAGTTACAGATACAAACGCGTAATAATAGCCGAGGACTGGAAAACCTTTATTGAGATGTAGCAGTCAAACCACAGAGTTGTTAAACAACCATAACTATGTCTTAAATAATCAGTTCAGCTGGTCTCTATTTAACATAATAGCTGCCTATTAAACCTAAATTAAGTACAGAGTTAAATGTCTGTAGGACACAAAAACCCCAAAATGACTGCCAAACCCAGAACGAAACCTCTAGCTGGCAGGAGCTGGGAACCGGGTCTGCCTGGCCTGGGTGTGCTCGGCCTGGAGGAAGCAGGCGTGCATCCCACTGCCCAGCTGTCTGCTCGACGGACAGTGTTTCCCAGGGCGGGGGTGGGGGCAGGGCAGGTTTTGTAACACAGCTCAGTCCTGATGACGCCTCAGCCATGTTTTAGCTTCATAGACATTCTCACATATGCAGAAATGCAGAAATGTCTCCCGTGGCCTCGGATATGCCAGAACGATTGTGAGTTCTGCGTGCCTCTCCCTCCTTCCTCCCTTGCTGTCGACAGGTCCTCATCCCATGCTGGGGCCATAGTTAGAGCCTTCCAGCCCCTGCAGCCTCCTTCCAAACCGTGCTCTACCCTTCCACTCTTCACCTCTTCACCTGTTCATTCATTCATTCATTCATTCATCATTTACTTATCCATTCATTCATTCACAAAAAATACTTCCTCTGCACCTATTTTGTGCTAAACACTTGAGTAGCAACACGGGGGAGAAGCAAGCAGAGAGCCTGAGGCTTATGATTTGGTGGGAGCGGCAGCCATTGGTCACAGTGTTCCTTCTAAGAAGCCATTCAAGCCCTGACTCTCTGGATTGTTTCTCCCGGGATCTCTTAGCGCCAAGAAAAAAGGTCCTATTTCTGTCTCCGTTCACTTCCTGCATCTGCCTGCTTCCTGCCTAGAGGCCAGCCAAGCCTGCCCAGTGTTTTTCAGGCACCTTTTTAGGACCGCTTATTTAGGAATTGCCTGGGATGGTAGCGAGACATGCATGTTCCTTGGCACCTCTCAGATCTAGTGGAGGAGGTGGGCACAGTCAGGTTTTCCTCAAAATTCGGGACAAGCAAAGAATACTATCTCTTTCCTCTAAGGAGAGTTTCATTGCATATGGAAGATAGCTTTCTTGGGGGATGGCTTGGACCACTGAGGCAGGATGGTTTGGACCAGTGGCATTAAAGTCTTGGTTATTCTATATGTCCTGGGGATGTATTTATTAAGTTCTTACTTAAAAATGTCATCTAGAAAGAATAAACCTGGATAATACATCAAAACTAGATAGAAGCATCTGATTTGTTTATTAGTTTTTCTAAGTATATTTGTCCATAGGCATTTGCATATTGAAATTTATATATTATTTTATTTCTTATATAGAACGTTAGACTTATTTTTAAAATTATACACTTTGGTAGGTGATACATTTATACTTTCACTTAAGGAAAGCAAAGGGAATATTGCAAAATATTTGCTGCAAAAATGGGATGTTGGGTCGACTAGATACTTTTGAGTTGTCATATTTTAGGAAAATGCGATGATAGCAAATAAAACCAAACGGCCAGCCAGAACTCCTAACCAAAGAGATTGTATGCCCTTCATAGTGGCAAGCTCCCCGCCCGCTTCATTCAAACAAATGCAATTACATAGACCTCCGGGTCTTCATCTCCGCTGGGACTTGAGTTCATCCTCATCATCTTCCATGGCAACTGTTGCTAGGAAGATGCTCCTTCTGGAGCTGACCTTCCAAAGACTTGAGACCACAGCCGGCTGTTTTCCTGCTGAAGGGGATATCAAATATGCCCAGAAGAGTGATGGGAAGGCACGCGTCGAGAGCACAGCTAGCAACAGCGTGCATAGGAAGCCTGCGGCGGTGTATATAAGATATGGTTATCAGGAGGAGTTTGGTAATTGGCTGCCATTCCTGGAGGCTGGGGAGATAGGAAAGGACCATTACGCCTCTGCGAGGGAACCTGTTAATTTCGCCCCTTTCACTAAGTCTGTTGGCAGCGTGCACATTTCACTGCTTCATTCTTATGACATAGCCAAATGGTGACAATGACTGTGATAATCACAGCCACCATTCATCGATTCTTGCTTAGTTCCTGGCTTTGTCCTAAGTGCTTTTCATGAATTACCTTGGTTAAGCCCCACAGCAACCGTGGGAGGGAGATAGCACAGGGTCCCCTACTGTACAAAGGAAGACTAAGCAGTGAGAGATGAAATCACTTGTCCAGTTCACGGCCTTGCACTTGGACCTACTTGATGTGCTCTGCTTTCTTCACTGAATTTGATCGTTTGCTTTCGGTCTGACACAGGTGACAGTGCGTGCAGTGAGACTCACTCATTCATACATTCACTCATTCTTCACCAGATGTGACCCAGGCCAGATGCCAAGCTCACTGGGAGCTTGGGTGAATGCTACCCCCACCCACCCTTCCCCAGGGAGCTAGACTGGGTTCTGTGCAGAACTAAGCTTTCACTGCAGACTCTTCAGTGATTCTGGCTTCCCGGCCTCTCTGAACCTGCCTTCTAACATTTGCTGCTAAACTCTCGGTGCTTTGGCTGAAAATCTGGTTTGGTCTGGTGGCGATGAGGCTCGCTTTGGGTTTTAGACTTGTTCTCTAAAGTCTGAGGGATTGCCTCGTGGTAACTTCGGAGCAAGGCAGAAGGAAGTTCTTGTCTGTGTTGAGGAGAAAAGTCTGTATTTTTGTTGTTCGCTTTTGATTCCCAGAGAGCGAGATCTCCAGCACAAGAGCCAAGGAACCAGCTCTCCAGAGCAGACGGAGCGGGGAGGACAGCGGGAAGCCGGGAAGGAAGCTGCCCCGGTGTGGAGAGCTGAGCACTCAGAGGCTGGCCGTGGGAAGGACGGGAATGCAAGGAAGGTGGGACGCCTGTGTCTGTTACGGTGGTGCTGCCAGACCTCCCGGACCTGGCTCAGAGTTTCCCCAGAGGAGGGGACTCCGGCTCCCGGCCTGTGGGACAGAGACGAGGCAGGTGGTGGGAAGCTGCACTGGGCTTGCAAGGCACAGGCTGGGGCTGGCTTTATTACCGCTGGTCCGAGTCTCCTTGTGGCTGTGAGTGGCTGGGACCAGGCTGCCAACCTCCTGTTCCTTTCTTTTTCTGATTTCCTTTCACACATTCTGGATCATAAGGCTTTTCAGGTCAGACAAATAAAAATGTTTTATGTCCCCTCTTTGCTGAGTTTGGGATGTTACTGTTTGAACACAGTCTAGAAGCAGATGGAGTCTGATAGAAATCCCAGATGATAACTTAGACTCAAGAGCTCTGAAAACACCCACGCAGCATAAACACCTCTGCGCATCTGAGAGATGGAGAGAGAATGAGATAGAAATAGAGCAGAGAGGGACAGAAACACACAGAGAGAAAGACAAAGAGAGAAATAGAGACAGGTAGAGAGACAGACAAACAGAGGGAAAGAGAGACAGACAGAGAGGGACAGAGTCTCATAGAGAAAGACAGATAAATAGACAGGTAGAGAGACAGAGACACAGACATACACAGAAGGAAAGAGAGAAAGGGACAGACACAAAGAAAAACAGAGATAAATAGAGGCAGGTAGAGAGACAGACACAGAGAGAGACACACAGAAGGAAAGAGAAAGACAGAGAGGGACAGAGACACTCAGATAAATAGAAAGATATAGAGAAAGATGGAGGAAGAGACAGAGAGACATTGAGACTGAGAAAGAGAAATAGACATATACAGAGAGAAAGAGACAGAAGGAAACACTGAGAAAGAGATAGAAATAGAGACAGAAACACACCGACAGAGAGAGAGAAAGATGGAGATAGACAGACAGTGAGACTGAAAGAGAAATAGACACACAGAGAGCCGGAGAGACAAACAGAGCAACAACTGGTGCCATCACAGTTTACACTTTTGGGTCAACTCGCTGGGCTCCCTCAGCTCTCGGTCCCCAAGACAGTAAATTCTCAATCGTCTCAGTTCCTTGCAGCTGAGAGAATAGGATGAAAACATGCAAAGCACTTAGTGGCGGGTCTGTCGTCTGCTGAGTGCTCCAGGCTCGCTGTTCTTCTCGCAAACAAGAGCCTCTCTCTGGTCACCGCTTCTTGTAATTCTTCACTTGGATTTATAAGTCATTCTATCTGAATTCCTTGTTCAAAAGAGGGTCTTAGCGTTCAATACAAAGTGTAACAACGTGGTTTTGTTAAGAAATAGAAATCCAAGACATAGAGGGCGAAGCGGAATGACTCCTAGGTGCTGGGAGTGGCAGGTCACATGAGCATGAGGGAAGGGGTCCTTGGTGCCTTTCCTTGTGGTGGTTCAGCCCTAAGCACTGGGCTGGGAAGGCAGTGGGCATCAGGGAGTGCCCACCAGACACGGGACCTTTCCACTGGTTCTACTGCTTCATCCTAACAAGAGCCCAAGCGGGCCGGGCCTGTGTGGCTCAGTGGTTGAACATCAACCTATGAACCAGGAGGTTAGGGTTCAATTCCTGATCCGGACACATGCCTGGGGTTGTGGGCTCAATTCCTGTTGTGGGGCATGCAGGAGGCAACTGATTCATGATTCTCTTCCATCATCAATGTTTCTCTCTCTCTCACTCTCCCTTCCTCTCTGAAGTCAATAAAAAAGTATTTTTTTTTTTAAAACAGATGTCCTGTCCCCACTTCCCTCTTATAGATGAGGAAGGGAAAGGGTAGCTAGGAAATAACGGCGCAGGATTTGAACTCAGGATTCGCTGGGCTCCAAATCACTTCATGGTTTCACACCACCTCGTTTCCCGCAGAGGCCCAGGAGCCCCAGACAGGAGGGAGCATTTTTCCAAAGTAAAAATAGCGAGAAACGAGGAGAGAGCTGCCACCCAAACACACAGCCATGAAGACGCACAGAGGTGCCTTTGACCACACTCCAGGCCGCGTGTCTCTCCGCTGGGACAGGCACCACAGGCATCTGCCTTTGACTGGGACGGCCCACGGCCGGCAGAGGCAGGACGCATACCTGTGGTCCAGGGCTCCCTCCCAGCCCAAGAAATGCCATTTACAGATGGGAAGACGGGGCAGAAGTGAGAAGACAGGAAGGAGAAAAGTCAACAGACACATGGGAGGCATCCTGGGAGGTAGGGTCACAGCCTGGGAGAGAAAATAGGCCTCCGCCACGGGTCAGGGCGTAAACACAGCCGCGGGCCTGGTTTGCTGGAAGGACCGCGCTGGGCTGGGCGGGATTTGCCATGTGTGCCGTGGCTTCAGAGGAAGCCGGCTGCTGGGGGGCAGGGGGTGCTGAGCTGAGAGAAAACAGGAGAGTGGACCTTCACGGGGCCAGGCCCCTCTCCTCCTGCTCAGCCCTCCCGCTGGTCCGGACGGGCCTCAGTATGGGGCCAGCAGAGGCCTGTCACGTGGTCCGGGAAGGACATTCTGGCAGGAATAGCCCAAGCAAGAGATTCATGCGTCCTGGCAAGCACAGGGAGAGCCTGGCACCCTCTTTTTCCTTCCTGCCTTTTCTAGTTAAAGGCGATGCTCATGCTTAGAGTTGGTCTGGGGGTGGAGATGGGTCCATCGGCTCTTCCTACCTATAGCCTTGGGACTGGCTAATGGTCTGCCCAGCAGCTAGTGCCTGCACTGGTTAAGCAAGCGGCGGGAGAGTGAAGCCAGGCCCCTCAGTTAGCCGGGCGTGTAGGGCAGGTCTTCAGCGTCTCTGCAGGCCCTCCGTGGCCCGTGAGGAAGCAGGCTTATCACAGCCTCTGCTTTGTGACTGTCACTCGATTGGCCTGATCAATACCAGTTCACTCACTCATTTATCCTGTAGGTATATAGTTAAGTATATGTATTTTTTAAAAATACATTTTATTAATTTTTACAGAGAGGAAGGGAGAGAGATAGTTAGAACAATCGATGAGAGAGAAACATTGCTCAGCTCCCTCCTGCACACCCCCTACTGGGGATGTGCCCACAACCAAGGTACGTGCCCCTGACCGGAATTGAACCTGGGACCTTTCAGTCCGCAGGCCAACGCTCTATCCACTGAGCCACACCGGTTTCGGCTAAATATATGTATTTTTTATTGATTTTAGAGAGGAAGGGAGAGGGAGAGAGAAACAGTGATGAGAATCATTGATCAGCTTCCTCCTGCATAACCCACACTGGGGATCCAGCCCTCAATCCAGACAGGCGCCCTGACAGGGAATCAAACCACGACCTCCTGGTTCATAGGTTGACGCTCAATACCCGAGCCACGCCAGCCGGGCTGCCTCAGTGGTTCTTAACCAGAGGGGGTTTTGCCCTCCCCAGCCCCCTGGGACATTGGCAGTGTCTGGAGATAGTCTGGGTTGTCACAGCTAGTGACATCTAGTGGGTAGTTCCCGAGGATACTGCTAAATAGCCTGAGTGCACAGGACAGCCCACCTCAGCGAGCTGTCTGATCACAAATGCCAGCAGTGCTGCAGTTGAGAAACTGCCACCTGAACAGGAAGTGGAAAAGATGGAAGCGTGGGGGTAGGAGTGGGGTGTGAGGGACCACTGGGAGGGCAGGGTTGCCTTCGGCCTATACATGTGTCCGTGGCGGAAGGAGTTCCCAGCTCCTGCAGACACTGCGTTGCCCACGTGAGAGCCCAGAGATGGATAAGCCTCCTTTGAAGGGGAGCTGGAGGTTATGTGAGCTGATGCTTACAAAGTGCCAAACACAGTGCCCAGCACGAGGCAAGTGCTCAGAAATATCAATTCTTCATTCCTGCCGTCAGTGGGAAACAGTTTTTCATTTTCCCTTCAGGCATCAGCAGGAAGATTCCTGGTGTGTGTAACCTGCCACTGTTGGTCTCATTTTTCAGTTCTTTAATCATTTTCGTGGGGTGCTGAATTCTCTTCAGCGTTCTCAGTCCTTCTGTGGGGGAACTGGACTCAGGCTCCTCAGGACCAACGAGTGGGAGAATGATTGCAAAGTTCCTGCACTGACACTCCCCTTTCTGCACACAGTGTGTGCCTTCTGGAGGGCAACCTCATCCTGCCGACACAGAGCCGGCCAGCCTGTGGGCCTGCCCTCTGCTCCTCTGATGTATGTGCATTCTTCCTAGTTGTACAAGTCCTCTGTCTCCCAGGTTTCAGTAAGGAAGAGTTATCAGTAGTAATTGATAAGGAGGCATAATTAAAAAAAAAAGTACAGGAGATAAATATAAAGAGGCACGAGAAAGCTATAGTTTAAAAAAAGTATATGGGGGGGGTTTAGGGAGGCCTGGGAAGAGATCAAAGAACTTGTATGCATATATGCATAACCCATGGACACAGGCGATAGGGCAGTGAGGGTGGGGCAGGCTGGAGGGATCAGTGAGGAAAAGGGGATTTGTAATACTTTCAACAATAAAGATTTAATTAAAAAACACCTAGGGAGGCTTTTGGTAGGAAAGAGAAGGCAACTAAGTGAAAGAATTGTGTTCTAAGTTGAAGGGCAACTTTGGGTGTTGCTAACCAGCCTGGACGGTGCACTGAGCAGTGGTGGGAGGGAGCAGAAGGATGCCAGTCTGCCCTGTGGACTCGTGGCTGGTCTGCCCTTGGGAGTCCACAGCGTGGAGCCTGAGGCCCAGCTCCCTGGCAGAAGCAGCGGGAGAAGGTGGTCGTCAGAGCCTGGGCTCTGGGATCAGAGAGACTTTGGTTTGGTCCTGGCTGGTTTGGCCTGGCTTCGGCACTGAGTGCATTGAATGGCCACCGGAAAATTGTCTCCCTTGCTGTGGCTCAGAGGTGAGCGGAGACCTATGAACCAGGAGGTCACAGTTCCATTCCCGGTCAGGGCACATGCTTGAGTGGTGGGCTTGATCCCCAGCAGGAAATATGCAGGAGGCAGCCAGTCATTGATTCTCTCTCATCATTGATGTTTCTCTCTCTCCCCCTCCCTTCCTCTCTGCAATCAATAAAAAAATATATATTTTAAAAGACTCTGATTTGGCAAGAGTAAAATTGCCAAGTTGGCAGTAATTATACCTCTTCCTAGGAGTGTGTTGTAACCAATGCATGTAAAACCTTGGATGCAGGGCTGGATACCTTGTAAATGCTCGGTAACTGTTCCTGAAGAAGAAGAGGGAGGTAATGACATGATTGTTCACTTAGAATGATCTGCGCTGGTTGTCTGGTCTGCTTATATATGTATACATACAGGACTGCATGTCCATGGAAAGCTAACGCATGCATATACTTGGTTATACACACATACACACACATATACATATGAATGCTAACACATTCGAACTTCCCACGCACTGCAATTATGTCCTGTAGCTGGCTTGTGTGCATCTCCTGGGCTCAGTGACAGTATGCTGGTCCTTGGCACATCATGGGAATATATTACAGTGTGGAAATGGGCAAAACACACACACACACACACACACACACACACACACACACACACACACAAACAAGTTTTCTTTTCCCCTCAGAGAGCCAGTTTACCGGCACATCACCGTGGGTATGTACCTTGCACCTCCAGTTAGCCTCAGAGTTCCTTTAGGCTCAGGATGCGGGTATCCTTCGATCCCCACAGCCTGCATGTGTCTTCTGTACAGCGGCTTCAAAGTCAGTGTGAGCCCATAGGACGGAGAGGGAGGGGAGGAAAGCAGAGGAGAGGAGGCAGCAGGAATGGATTAACAAAAGCGAAAGAAAACTTGTTTCAGAAAAACGGGTGGAGGAGTAGCCAGGCAGGGGCTGAAGGATCAAGAGAGGGAGTGCTTGGATGGACGAATGGCTTGGTGACAGGAAAGAAGGAATCGCAAAATAAATTCCAGAGAGAAAATGAAATTTAGGACAGAAATGTATTCCACAGATTTCAGACCACTGTGGCTCATGTATTTTTTGAGTCCCCATCTTTCGGGTGAAGGGCATTTGTTCAAAATGTTGAGAGAATTGAGGGTTGAGTATAAGAGCAAAAAATTGGAATCTGTCTGATGTCCAGGAGTTGTAAAGCAAATGGGTACGTTTATTTTGGAGAATGTTTAGAAGTCGTAGAAAGCGATGGAAAGCTCCGATACAGCGCAGTCAGGGCGATGTCACTCACAGTGTTCGGGGGAAGGGCAGGCTCCAGACGGTATTCTGGTCACGCTTTTGTAAGTGCGTCCGTAGAGGAATGTCTGGCGGAGGAGACCTTAGGACGCATGGCCGTTACTCTGGCGGGCGATGTTTTCTCCCCTTTTTGCTCATTAGCATTTTCTATTTTTCTAATACTGCTTTAATTAAAAAACGGAAACGTTTAAAATGTTTCCCTCCTCTTCCCCTCAATATATATATATTTCACCGAGACTGGTTTGGCTCAGTGGATAGAGCCTTGGCTTTCGGACTGAAAGGTCCCAGGTTCGATTCCGGTTGGGGGCATGTACCTTGCTTGCGGGCACATCACAGTGGGGAGTGCAGGAGGCGGCTGATCGATGTCTCTCTCTCATCGATGTTTCTGACTTTCTATCTCTCTCCCTTCCTCTCTGTATAGAAAATCAAAATATATTAAATATATATATACATATTTATATATACACACACATATATGATGCATCCAGGGTGGGGAAAAAATATTTTCGCACTATTTTTATTAATTATTATATTATTTTCCATACAGACAACTGTAAATTTACTTTTGCCCCACCCTGTATTTTGCATATACATGTATTTATATATATATTCCACATAGATATTTGCCTTTCCTGACCTTTAAGACCGTCAGCAAACTGAGTAGACACCGGTGGGCCGTCGAAGGATTCTCTCTGCTGTGTGAGTTTATCTGTAGAAGTCGTACATTGGTTTAACAAGGCGCCGCTCTAACTCCTCCGTGCTAGCACGTTGCGGCTGTTGACATGGCTGTGATTGAGAAAGAGTCAGCCTCCTGACACTGGGATTACAGTCTGCACTAGTCCCGGGGAGCAGACTTGTTGCATTGCTGACTGGTGACTCCCCAGAGCAGCTGGGAAAGCTGGCAGGTCCCATCAGAATAACAAGGCAATTCCAAACATACCGGCCTCCCAGCAATGCGGCGCTGGCAGCGCGATGCCCCGGATCCGCGGGCAGCTCTCTGGCTTCGGAGCCTCATGAACGGCAGGTGTTAGATGTGGCAATCCTGACTCACAGATGGACGAGGCATTGCTGCCCGCAGGGAGCTGGGTTCGAGTAAAGAGTGAGCGGAGGTTTCCGGTAAAGGGTGAGCAGACAGGAGAGAGCTCAGCGTGTCTTCTAGGACACCAGTGGAGGCTGGGAAGTTGCTTCAGATCGCTTTCCCTCGAGGCAGAATGGCGTAGTGGCAAAGGCCTGGACTCTGGAGCTAGAGGGAAAGGGTTTATGTCCTGGCACTGTGTGCATATTGGGTAGGTTACTTAACTCTTCTGCACCTCAGTTTGCCAGTCTGTGAAATGGACACAGTCCAAGTCCCTGATTGGAGGGTTAATGTGAGGATTAAATGAGCTAAATACTCATAAGGCATGTAGAGCAGAGGCTGTGGAAATGTTAGGTGTATAATTATCCCCCAGCTGCTCCTTTCTTTCTTCTTCTTCCCTCCTTATCTCCCTTCTTTGGTCTTTCTCTCTCCCCCTTTCTATTCCTCTCTGCTTCTCTCCTCCTTCCCACAAACTAGATTCCATAATCAAAGGGTTAATCCCCGCTTTCTAAAGAAAATGGAGTCTTTCTCTGAGACTTGCCCCCCTTTGTCTCTGCCTCTTTCTACCCCTCCACTCCAGGGACAGAAGCGTGGAGCAGACTGTTAAATCTCAGAGGGCAGGCAGGGCTCGGTGGTAGGTGGGAAGAGATCATCCAAAGAACTTGTATGCATATGTGCATAACCCATGGACACACCATCTTGCCATTAAATTATTAACTTAGTAAGGAAGAAGAGTATTCGCGCCTGGCAGGTGGTGGGTGGCAACTTTTTTTTAATCCCTCAAATAGTTGCTTTATTTATAACATGGGGAAGTGGAGATTCTAAGCTCAGGTTTGCCATGGGGATTAACATATATACGACATCTATGTTATTGCCTTGCTCTGAACGAGATCAGTATTTTTGTTATTGTGTTATTTGTTGTACTGTGTAGGCTGCTTTAATCTACATGTTCATGCCTTTCTTCCAGTGAGCATTCTTTCACTGTTGGCTTTCTGATTTTCCCCTTTCCCCATTTTCTCCTCCCCGTGAACAGAAATTGGATTTCTTGGAGATTCTTTAAACATCCTGACTTTTCTCTCATATTTAAACATCTTCCCGTTTATGTGCTAAGAGATTTTATTTTGATCCTCATTCTTCACATGATTACTTTTCCTTAAGTATTCAGGGATCTCATTTATTTCACGTATTCCAGAATATCTTGCTGTTTCTGGTCTATGGATGGCGTGCCTTCTTGTTTTCTAGAGATGTTCTGAGTTCCAAAAACATCAATAACAAAAACAACAAAACTGTTCTTTATCATCTTAGATATATGGGCCAGGGTGTAAGCAGTTAATATTTTAAATTACCTTTTGGTCCCATTTATTGATTCTCTCCCCAAAGACCCTTTTAAGATAACTTCTGCATTTTTTGGTAGATTCCAAAATTCATATTTTCTGTAGGAATTTTGGAAGTTTAGAAGAAATGCAAGCAAGAAATAAGCATTACCATTAATCCTGCCATCATTCCAGAGGTAATATTTTCTTATTTATACTTACAGTTTTCTTATGCATTATGAAAAAGTGAAATCCTACCATACAGTTGTTTTTTAACATGTTATACTTGTTTTACACATATTGTAAACATATTACATATTATTAATATTCTAAACATTTCTGGTAAATGTACGATATTACAGCTACATACCACATTTATTGACTCAATCCCCTCATTGTTGAACATTTCTGGCTTTTTTAAGTGCAGAAATGTGCATCCTTTTAGATAAATATTTGCACAAGTCTTTGGTTATTTTTTTAGAATGCACGAGTGAAAGGTCTTGCAGAGACTCTTCTCCTCCTATAATCCCAAAAGGATGTCCAGAAAGAGTCCTGTGAAATTAGGATCCTGCCAGCAGCCAGGGCTGTGATTAACAATTCCTTAACTTTGCTGGCGAATTTGAAGAAGAGACACAATTTAAATTCAATGCAATGCTTTCCAATGCTGGCTGGTCATCAGAATCGTCTGGGGTGTGTATGTATGTGTATGTATGTATGAATGTGTTTAAATTTTGGGGGGTAAGGTGCATATTTAGATAACAGATTCTTGCCCCTGCCCCTGGAAACTTTGATTCACTAGGTCCCGTGCTGGGCCATGGAATCTATTTTTAACAACTTTAGAGGCTCCTGATGATTAACTGGATTGAAGAAACAATCTAGCAACTGAAGAGTCGGTTGGGGGGTATTGTTGGGGAGATGCCAGGGTGCCAGGTGTTTCCCAGGAGGGCAGGCAGTGAAGGCGAGAACAGAAAAGGGGCATTCTGAAAGCAGGAGCGTTTTTCTCTCAATTTGAAGAGCAAAGTACCAGCTCTCAGTGAGGCCTGAGGATTTCGAGCGCAGAGACTTGGGCAGCTCCCTTTGCATCTCTGGTCCCAGTGTTTGTGTCAACTGAAATGGTCGAACCCATCAAGGACTTTTCAGACCGTGGGAGCCCGGAGCCACCATGGTGAAGGGGGTGGCTGAGGATGCCAAAGTCCAGGCTTTGCCCAGCCCACCATCCTTCAGCACCCCCCACTCTATCTACTTTATATGGGGTCCTATTTAAGATTTTGTTTGGAGAAATATTTGCTGCTGCCAACCAGTGTGAAAATCTCCCAACTAGATGCCCTTGTTCTAAATGCCAACAAATTTTGTAAATGCAGGGGAAGAGGACCAGCCCACAACATGGGAATGGATGGAAGAGTAAGCCAGAAAGGGCGTTTTACTTATTTATTTTTATTTAAAATATATCTTTATTGATTTCAGAGAGGAAGGGAGAGGAGGGAGATATAGAAACATCAACGAGAGAAGCATTGATCAGCTGTCTCTGTAGTCCCCACACTGGAGATTGAACCCGAAACCCCAGATATGCCCTGACAAGGAATTGAACCATGACCTCCTGGTTCACAGGTCAACATTCAACCACTGAGCCACGCCAGTGGGGCCAGAATGGACATTTTAGACCTCATTTTAATTTGCAGTAGTTGTTTCCAGTATGCACCTCGGTATCCGTGTGTTCCTGAGTCACCTCTGTGTGACCTCCAAGGAAAGTTCTGTCTGCCTTCCCGTCAGATTCTGACACTGCATGTGCTGTGGGAAGTCCCTCACTCCACAGGAGCCTGCGGCCCAGAGAAGTCCTTTGCTCATACTTCGGTCATGTCTTGCTGGTCTAAAGGTTTTCAACAATAGAGTGTGTTTGACCTCCCTTCAGCCTCCTTTCAAGCTGAGAGCTGAAGGTGTTCTGCTGAATGCTGAGCAAACAAAGCTTTGGCTGACTCGCTGCTTTGATCTCAGAGAATTCAGAGGAGCAAGAAGGGAGGAGATGAGCCAGGGGCCCTGGAGGGATTAACTGTGAAAACCTGGCCAGCTTTGTTGGACGGGGAAGCGAGGGTGGGGTGTCGGGTGTCTGGGGAACAGATGTGAACCTGACTTGATCTTCTGCAGCTGCAGACAGAGGTTTGCCAGAGGTGAGCACAGTTCCCGCAGAGGCCAGAGCCGCTCGGGTAGCCCGCCAGTGGTCTTTCCTCCCTCCCGAGCTGGATTCAGGGCAGGGTCTCGGCAGTTGGATTTCAGTGACTATGTAACAGGTCGGATGAAGAAAGGGTTTCTTTTGAGAAACTGGTTGGATTTTATCTCTTTTTATTATATTCATTCCTCAACATCCCAGAGGGTGATGGAGGGACATCACCAGCTTCCCTGAGTGACCTGCTCTGTGATCTCCCATAGAACGATGGGCTGGGCAAGGTGGGGCTGGCGCAGAAAACCGGCTGTTTCCTCCAGAGCAGCACGTCTCCCAGTTTGTTCCAGGGAATACCAGTCCCAAGAGATGTTCCAGAAGGTTCACGATCACCCAGGGGCTCAGTGGTTGAGCGTCGACCTATGAACCAGGAGGTCCATTCCCATTCAGGGCACATGTCCTGTTGCAAGTTCCATCCCCAGTAAGGGTGGCGCAGAAGGCAGCTGATCCATGATTCTCTCTCATTGCTGTTTCTATCTCTTCCTTTCCCTTCCTCTCTGAAATCAGTAAATAAAAAGCAAATAAAAGTTTAAGATCTAATAGGTTTGGGAAATTCTGCATGCTGTGTTTTCCTCTGGAGACTCCTAGTGCACATTGGAATTCTAAAGGCTCTGGCATGTCCTATAGTTAAAAAGATTCTTTGACTTTATTGAGCCCCAAACTTCTCAAACTTAGCCAGGAAATGATGATCTTTTTGGTGAATCAATATCTCTTTTGACTCATCCATTACTCAGTGAATCACACTTCAAGCAGGCTGGTCTGTGGGTTGGAGAAGTAGAGGGTTCTAGTTGGCGCTCACAGGGTGGGGGTTCCTCTCGCATCAACCACCTGTGACTTCTTTCTGAGGAACCCACTGTCCTGCACTGTTCTAGGTACACGAACTCTGCTTTCAGTTTCGTTTGGAGAGGAAAATTGAAAAGCTGAAACACGGTTGAGGCAAATTTCTGCATAGAGGAAGACATTTCACAACTCAGAATGAAGGCCAGGCTGGTGTGCTCAGTGGGTGGGCGTTGACCCATGAACCAGAAGGTCATGGTTTGATTCCCAGTCAGAGCACATGCCGGGGTTGTGGGTTTGGTCCCTAGGAAGGGGTGTGCAGGGGGCAGCCAATTGATCCTGTCTCTTCACTGATGTTTTTATTTCTCTTTCCCTACCTCTTCCTCTCTTTGAAATCAATACAAACATATTTTAAAGGCTTAGAATGAGGCTCTTACTAATTTCTAGTTCCATACTTCTCCCTACAGAAGTATGAAGAAGCTGGAAGTGGCCAGAATGTGGCATCCTTTTGGTCCCAGTAAATGTGTCAGGGATGGGTGGGTAGTTGACCCATAAGCCAATCAGGCGCCAGTAGAGTTCACCTCAGGCCTTTTGGTTGAGTGACAGGTAAATGAGTATTGGTTCCCACTGCACTTAGAGCTGTAAAGTGCGAGCCTGGGGCTTCCAACTTGAACTCAGGACCCAGAGCTAGATCATGCTGAGAGCCTCAGGACCTGAATTCCCGTCATCTGTCCCAAAAGCAATGCTTGAAAGCTGCCTTCGGCCCAGCTCAGCTTGTCTGGAAATTTCTGAGAAGGCCCTTTGAGTTTGAAAAACTGCATTTTTCATTAATGATGGCTCCAGAAGGTTTAATCCAGACCCGGGTTCCCTGTGGACGCCCAGTGAGAACCTGCTGATGGATGTGTTATGACACCCCATCACATTGCATTTTGAGTTTTGAAACAGCTTTGTTCGAGATGTCCAGAACCCCGTTCTCGGACTTTATTTTTATTGGAGGCCAGGAATCAGACAATGACGCTGTTTGGTCCCCAGCAGCCTAGAAAGGCAGCGAGCTCCCTGAGCAGTCCGTCCAGGCTGCACTCGAAGTGAGCCCAAGGCAAACAACAGCGCGGGGCCCACCCCTTCACACACGTTCCCCGGGGCCTCGTCACCGCCAGGCTCGTGGCCAAGGTGTGTGCTTTCAGAGGTGTGGAGGAGAGCTGTTTGCCGAGCTTCGGACTCGCTGCTGGGCTGGGCTGGGCAGAGCGAGTCTGCGCAGAGGGAGGCGGGAGTTAAGTAAGAGCCGCGTACAACCGTCTCATATCTGTCTGTAATGAATGCTCTGATCACCTTTCAAATGGCTGTCGTTTTCAATATTCTGTAGAGGAAATAGCAAATAGGATTAATTTGCATGTTTGCAGGGCTGATAGTGTAAAATTATTTTTACTTTGCTGTTTATTGTTAGAAATGTCTCCTTTTCTAACATACATACTAAATGTTGTACGTTTCCTCTAAGTATTGCTTTTGCTGCAGTCCACAGCTTTGATAAGCTGTACTTTTATTTGATGGCTGCTCTTCCTGGGTCCTCTTTTTCTTTTGGTTTTCTGCCATTTCGTCATGTTTTGGGAAGGTTATCCTGCTTGAGATTTGTTGCAATTTCTGGGTCTGAAGCTTAATGGCTTTGAACAAATCTGGAAAATTCCAACTCATTATTTTCTCATGAAATATTAACTTTTCCCAATTTTCTCTGATATTTCTTTCTAGTATTATAATTTAAGTATTTGTTAAACTTCTTACTCTGTCTGCCATGTCTCTTAATGTTAGGTTCACGTTTTTCAAACACGTTTCTCACTGTTGCATTGTGGATCATTTATTTGTATCTTTCCATTCACTAATTTTCCATTTGGCTGTGTCTCATTCTCTGTTGAGGTTTGAATTTCAATTGCCATGGTTTTCATTTCTAGAAGTTCTGTTTGGCTCTTTTTCAGTTATGCTTACTCATGTTAAGTCTTTTATTTATTGTTTGTATTTTAATTTCTCTTTTATTTCTTTAAGTATGAACTTATATTCTGTGCCTGATAATTCCAATGCCTAAAATATGAGTGAGTCTGATTCAGCTATTGTGGTGTCTGCTGATACATGATGCTTAGTTTCTATGTGTCTTTTGTTATGTTTGGCTGCAAATTGCTTATTTTCCTTGGAACATATACATGTAATTTAAAATTTTCTAGTAGCCATGTTAAAAAAATAAAAAGGAACAAGTGAAATTAATCTTAATACTACATTTTATTTAACCCAATATATCAAAAATATTATTTTAGCATGTAGTCAATATAAAAATTATTTTATTTTTATTTTTAAAAAAATATATTTTATTGATTTTTTTACAGAGAGGAAGGGAAAGAGATAGAGAGCTAGAAACATCCATGAGAGAGAAACATCCATCAGCTGCCTCCTGCACGCCCCCTACTGGAGATGTGCCTGCAACCAAGGTACATGCCCTTGACCGGAATTAAAACTGGGACCTTTCAGTCTGCAGGCCGAGGCTCTATCCACTGAGCCAAACCAGTTTTGGCCATATAAAAATTATCAATGAGATATTTACTTTTTTTTTTCATGAAGCCTGTGAAATCCAGTATGCTTTTTACACTTCCTGTATGTCTTAGTTTAGACATAACTTTACCAGAAATACTTGATCTGTTTCCAAGCCTGGCCGGTGTGGCGCAGCAGTTGAGCATCAGGAGGTCACGATTTGATTCCCAGTCAGGGCACATGCCTGGTTTGTGGCTCGATACCCAGTAGGAGTATGCAGGAGGCCGCCAACCGGTGATTCTCACTCATCATTGATGTTTCTATCTCTCCCTTTCCCTTCCTCTCTGAAATCAATAAAAAAGAATGAGTTCACAAAATTTACTGTTGAGAGAGTAGTAGATTCATATACCCAAACCTACTTAAACATTTTTCAATTATTAAATTGTGTATCAGTCTTGAAATTTAAATTCAATAAAATGAAGTAAAGTTTTAGTTTCTCAGCATCACTGTCTGTATTTCAGGTGCTTAAATGCTACACATGGCTACAGGCTACTGGACGGGACAGTGCAGCCGCAGAATAATGAGAATTTGCTTGGACGTCTCAGTTTAGACATGCTCTTAGGACCTTGGCTTTGACCTATATTGAAGTACAGTGGTACAGATTAGAGCTGCGGTTCTCAGACCTGGGGATCCACTAAAAATTCCAGGTCTGGGTCCTTATGGATTAATGGAAATGAATTTCTGCAGGTGGGATCTGGGCATGCTATTTTTTCAAATTTCCTAAATGATTCTAATAACATCCCCCAACTGGATGGTCTGGAAGATGAATTTGGAGCTAACTCATTGCAATATGATGCTTCCCATTGGCCGAGCAACCTATGGAAACAGGGACAGGAATACACTGGGATAGAAGACTTGTGGTACTTTAAAAAAAAAAAACTGTTTCAGAACTATATATATTTAAAACATAAATTTTGTTAGTAGTCTAACAAATATTTTTAAAACATAAATTTTGTTAGCATGGGAAATAAGTTTTCATTTGCTTTATAATTTTAGAAATACAAAATATTAAGCTTTTTAGTTAGTATTAAGTTGATGTGTTGTTATGGTTCTTCCCAGGTACATGCTATTGCCATTTTATTAAAATTCTTTTAGTGCCCTAAGTAGTTTGGCTCAGTGGATAGTATTGGTACTCAGGCTAAAGGATCTCGGGTTCAGTTCTGATCCAGGGCACGTACCTGGGTTACAGGCTCTATCCCCTGGCCCTGGGTGGGGTAGATCTCTCACATTGATGTTTGTCTCCCTGTCTCTCCCGTCCCTTCTACTCTCTCTAAAATCAGTGGAAAAATATTCTCATGAGAGGATTAACAACAACAAAATGTTTAGAGAAGCTTTCAGTACTGTGTTCATGTGTTTAACCTATAATCATAAATGATATGATCCTCTTAAGGTCTTGCATGCCAACTTAGCATAGCTGCTATTTGCTAGCCTGTACTAATTAAAAGCCTACGTAGTCATCATGTCCTCACGCCATCACAATCCATCACCAGGTAGGCGGGGCTTGACGCTGCATGTGCAGCATGGGGGCAGGTCCCAGCGGCT
>PVJN01007962.1:0-66662 GCA_004026805.1 Lasiurus borealis | reverse complement strand
CTTAATTATTGGGAAAGGAAAATGCCTATTAAAATGCAGAGAAACCATGTACTTGCTATAATGAATTTCTTTTTGTTACTGCTCTAATAACTGCAAACTTCAATGGGTACCAACAATTATATTACTATTAATGTCTATTTTATTCACTAGAAGTTGAGAAACATCTAAGCAGCTAGCCTTGAATATTTTTTTTTACCCCTGCTAATGATAAGCTTTCTTATTTGCATTCTTCCCATCTGGTTTGCTTCAATAGAATAAAACAGACAAGAGTATAAAAACATTTAATTACACGAGCCATGCTTCTAAGACTTATAGACACTGTACTAATGAGGACACATTCAGGTTCACTCACCCAAACTTGCTTAAGAGTTGGTTACAGAATAATCCTTTTTCTTTATTCTAGGTTCCAATATTCTGAGCAAAAACATCTCTTACAAAGATTGAAATATGTCAAACAGCAACAACAACCACCATAATAGCAGCTCATGTTTATTGATACTTACTATATGCCAGGCACTATATATTACTTCATCTAATCTCCACAACATCCCTGATGATGTATGTACTGTTGTTATTCCCACTAGACATATGCTGAAGGCCCAGAAATTTCTCTCCAGGTGGCAGGAGCTGTGAGATCACACCATCTTGACCATTATGGATTGGACTTTGGTAAATATCTGATCAAAGTAGGACTGATCAGGTTATCTATACTGGGAGAGATGACTTAATCAGTGCCTGCAGCTGGCTGGAACCTAAAGACAGAAGCAGAGAAAGGCTCTCTACTGTGAGAACAGAATGGAGCAGAAATGGGAGAAAATGCAGAGAGAGAGATGCTACCTTGGTTAGTGATGCCTTTCCAGCACCTGTATTTAGTCACCCCTGAGGTCTCACTACCATCTCTGGGCTCAGGGTCTGTATCCTATATAATAAAAGGCTAATATGCAAATTGATGAAACTGTGAAACAACCAGTTGCTATGACGCACACTGAAACCAGAGGGCAAATCACGCCACAGGAGCTGCCCCATGGTGGTCAGTGTGCTCCCACAGGAGGAGCTCCGCTCAGCCAAAGCTGGGCTCACAACTGGCGAGTGCAGAACAGGTGATGGGGCCTCTCCCGTCTTTGCGGGAGCACTAAGGCTATCCAACTGGCTTAGGCCAGTTCTCTGTGAGGAACAGGCCTAAGCTGTCAGTTGGACATCCCCCGAGGGCTCCTGAACTGCAAGAGGACATAGGCCTGGCTGAGGGACCCCTCTCCCGCAAGTATACAATTTTTGTGCACCAGGCCTCTAGTATTCAATAACAGACTCCCCGAAATGGCTTGAACTATCTGGGGAGAATTTCTATTGCTATCACACAAGCACATTCATTAATGCTGACTTGAATTCATCTGAGAACTTAATGGGAATACCTTAATCAGGAAACTTAATGTGCCCCACCAATCACCACTGTTGAAAGCAAGCAAGTAAGGCCAAGACTGGTCAGATGCAACAATTAAAAATGATCATATTACCAAAAGTATGTCTTCATATTATGTTTTAACTCTAAATAATTACTCGAATTAACTTTGCATTTATTTTAATTATCTTTATTGTTGAAAGTATTACAAATGTCCCCTTTTTTCTCTCATTGACCCCTTCTACCCACCCTTGTGCCCTACCCCAGGCCTTCATCACTCTACTGCCTGTATCTATGGCATATGCATACGTATATGCGTACAAGTTCTTTGGTTGATCTCTCCCTACCCATGCACTCTCCCCCGCCTTCCCTCTGCAATTCATCAGTCTGTTCCATGCTTTTATGTCTCTGGATATATTTTGTTCATCAGTTTATTTTGTTCATTAGGTTCCACTTATGAGTGAGATCCTGTGATACTTGTCTTTCCCTGACTGGCTTATTTTGCTGAGCATAATAGTCTTCAAGTCCCTCCATGCTACACTTTTTAAAAATGGCATTGGCACAGCACTGTTGAAGTCTGATATTGAAGACACTGTGCTGTTTAAAAGTCTTTTGCAAACTTAACTCCAAAAAAATGCTTTTATTAACTCTCATAAATGTATACCAAGTACATTTTTATTTCATAAATTTATACTATTTATATTATTTTTAGTAGTAGCCATGAACAACCACTCTCTATTAGTTTTATTTTTTGTACATGCTGTACTTTTCCTCTGTAGCACCTATCATAACTAAAATAAAATAGTTGTGTACATTTATTTCTCATGTGTCTCTCCAGATAGACTCTTAATTCCATATTGGCAGACTAAGATGTCTAAAGAAATAGCTGACATATAGTATATCCTCAAATGATTTTAATCAACTATTTAATCCTCTTTCTTCCTTATCCCCACTTACAGAAGCTCAGAGGAGTTAAGACACTTGCCATTGCTCACAGGCCTGGTACAAGAAAAAGCAATGTTTAAATGCAGTGCTTCATAACTCTAAAATGCACACGAATAGCTTTCACCATTCCTTTAGAAATGTCTATGTGTCTTCTTTAATTAAATGAAATTCCACTTTGTAATGGCTGTAATATTTCAGTAGTCTTTTACGGATATTGAATTTAACATGTTTGGCAATAAAAGTAGCATTTTAAGACATTCACATGTTCTCACGTCCAAAGTAAAATTTCATTATGTTATTGCATAAAGATATAGAGCAAGAAATAGCTATAGCCGAAACCGCTTTGGCTCAGTGGATACAGTGTTGGCCTGTGGAATGAAAGGTCCCAGGTTCTATTCCAATCAAGGGCATGTATCCTGATTTTGGGCACATCCCCAGTAGGGGGTATGCAGGAGGCAGCTGATCAATGTCTCTCTCTCATCGATGTTTCTAACTCTATCTCACTCCTTTTCTCTCTGTAAAAAATCAATAAAATTCATTTTTTAAAAGAAATAGCTATGGTACAAACCACCTTTATTGCACAAGTTATCTTGAAACATCATTTTTTAAATATTCTTTTAATGCAGAGACAGTTAAGTAGTATTAAAACTCATTTCTAGATGGGAATCCAAGATGGCGGCATAGGTAAACACCTACACTGCTGCCTCACACAACAATTTCAAAACTACAACTAAAAAACAGAACAGACATCATCCAGAACCACAGGAAAGCTGGCTGAGTGGAAATTCTACAACTAGAGGGAAAGAGAGGGGCTCACAGACACCCAGAGGAGCTGCAAAAAGCTGAGGTATGGAGACGCGTGCATGGAGAGAGCAGATGCCCGAGTACCTGGCTGGTTTTCTCTGGCTGGAGACTCCCAACAGCATTGAACCCCTTATCCTACCACACTAAACCCCAGATCCAGCCGAAACTCATATGGGGGGAGCTTGGACTGTGAAAAGGGAGAGGTGTACGGAAATTTAGGGAAGTTGCAAAAGATCAGAGGTCTGCTGGCGTGAAAGGCATTGTGCACAGAGGACAGACTGCTGATTGTGCCTCTGGCTTTTAAGAGTGGGCGGGAGACAGACCTTCCCAACTGTACCAATTCTGACTCCACTAAGCCCCATTTTCGGGTGAAACCCTGGGGACCTAGACTTGCATGATCCTGGAGCACAGGGGAGCCAGAAAGGCAGCAGCCTAGAGGCACTGTGAGGGTGCACAAGGACTGCTCCAGTAATTACCCAGTCACATAAGACTCAGGAGCTGTGGCAGGTGGGGCCAACTGGAAGGCAAGGCGATCCATTAAGCCCTGAGATTCCACTCATCCCAAGCTCAACAGAGAGGCTTCTGCGGCTTTGCAAGTCTGGTATCATAAGGCTGAATCCAACACAGAATTTCTCCCAGCATAGTGAAAATGCCGAGACAAGGGAAGAGATCACAAACAAAATAAATGGAGGAAAACAAATGATTGGATATAGAGTTCAAAACCACGCTTATAAGGTTTCTCAAGAATATGCTAGAAAAGTTGGATAAAGTTAGCAAGAGCCAAGAGGAGATGAAAAAGGACCAACTAGAGATGCAAAAGATCCAACTAGAGATGGAAAAGGACCAACTAGAGATGAAAAAGGACCAACTAGAAATTAAACATACACTGACTGAAATAAAAAATATTATACAGAGTCCTAACAGCAGACTAGAGAAAGGCGAGAATCAAGTAAAAAATTTGAAGTATAAAGAAGCAGAAAACACTCAACTGGAGAAGCAAGAAGAGAAAAGAATCCAAAAATGTGAAGATAATGTAAGGAGTCTCTGGGACAGCTTCAAGTGTAGCAACATCAGAATTGTGGAGGTGTCAGAAGAGAGAGAGCAAGATACTGAAAACCTATTTGAAGAAATAATGACTGAAAACTTCCCACATCTGATAAAACAAATAGACTTACAAGTCCAGGAAGTGCACAGAGCCCCATATAAAAGGAATCCAAAGAGGACTACACCATTAAAATACCAAGAGCAAAAGACAAAGAGAGAATATTAAAAGCAGCAAGAGAAAAACAATTCATTACCTACAAGGGAGCACCCATATGACTGTCAGCTGATTTCTCAACAGAAACGATGCAGGCCAGACAGAAGTGGCAAGAAATATTCACTGTGATGAATAGCAAGAACCTACAACCAAGAATACTCTATCCAGCAAAGCTATCATTCAGAATTGAAGGGCAGATAAAGAGCTTCACAGATAAGAAAAAGCTAAAGGAGTTCATCTACTCCAAACCAGTATTATATGAAATGCTGAAAGGTACTCTTTTAGAAGAGGAAGGAGAAAAAGGTAAAAGACAAAAAATTATGAACAAATACATATCTATCAACAAGTAAATCTAAAAATTAAGTGAATTAAAAATTTGATCAACAGAATAAACTGGTGAATATAAGAGAATCAGGAGCACAGAAAGGGAATGGACTGATAATCCTCAGGGGGAAAGGGGTGAGGGTTGTACAGGGAGAGACTGGACAAAAATCATACACCTATGGATGAGGTCAATGGGAGGGAGTTAAGGGCAAGGGAAGGGTGGAAGTTTGGTAGAGGGGAGCTATGGAGGGGAAAAAAGAGAAACAAATGTAACAATATGAATAATAAAGATTTAATTTAAAAAAAAACCTCATTTCTAAATGTACCTCAAAGCAAGGCTAACAGGTAGAAATGAGTGGGGGTATTTTCCTTCAAATCTGTCACTGTTGGACTCTCTGTCTTCCCTCTCACCTTCTCTTATTTCAGGTTAGGGTTAGAGCCTGATGTGGTAAATAAAGGAAACTTGGAAAATTACAAGGACTAGGCTGAAGTCAATGGTAAAAATAAATGGAGAGCAAAACTTTTAAAGTAAGGAAAGCATCCTAATAAGCCTGACATGCCAGTGTTCAAAAACTGACAACATACAGACTAGACACATACATGAGTTGGGCTATAATATATATTTTGAAAACAAAATATATACTTAATATGGCACACAGATTATTTGACATAAAATTTTTGGATTTCTTACTTCATTTGAAAAATTCTGAGTCATCTTCCAATGGGACTCGTGACATCCCATTTGCCCTATTCCCTACCACTATTACACCTTTTTTTCAGACTTTAGTCATTTATAAAACTAGCCGAACTATGTAGACCCTGATTTTGGCCCCCTCCAGTCTGAATTAACAATTCTCTTCCCATATTCTCAAAACTTCAGCCACACTGTCTTCCATGAAATTATTGAGTTCTTCAATCTGTATCAATGTTCTGTAAGAAAATAGAAGACAGCCTAAATATTTTAAAAATAGCCCTAACCAGTTTGGCTCAGTGGATAGAGCATCGACATGTGGACTGGAGGGTCCCAGGTTTGATTCCAGTCAAGGGCATGTACCTTGGTTTTAGGCATATCCCAAGTAGCGGGTGTACAGGAGGCAGCTAATTGATGTTTTCCTCTCATCAATATTTCTAACTATCTTTCTCCCTTCCTCTCTGTAAAAAGAAAAAAAAAGTTAAATCAATAATGTATTTTTTTAATATATTTAAAAAGAAATAACAGTATTGCCCTAGCCAGTTTGGCTCAGGGGATGGAGTGTCAGCCTATGGACTGAAGGGCCCCAGGTTCGATTTCAGACAGGGGCACATATGCAGGTTGCGGACTCGATCTCCAGTAGAGGGTATGCAGGAGAAAAGCAAATCAATAATTCTCTCTTAGAGGAGAAACCAAGATGGTGACATAGGTGAACACCTAAACTGCTGCCTCACACAACAATTTCAAAACTACAACTAAAAGACAAAATGGAACAATCCAGAACCACAGGAAAGCTAGCTGAGTGGAAATTCTACAACTAGAAAGAAAGAGAGGGGCTCACAGAGACTCAGAGGAGCTGCAAAAAACTGAGCAGGAGGAAGACAAAACCTCCTGACTGCGCTGAACTCCAGTTACAAATGCACTGAACCCCAGTTTTGGGCAAGACCCTGGGGAGGTTTGGGCAAGACTCTAGTTTTGGGCACGACCCTCCAGATTCATATGGGTCTCCAGGGCACACAGAAACCCAGGGTAGCCATGAAAGGCAGAGAGGTTTGTGCACGACTGCATACAGAGAGGGCTACAGCTATTACCAAGGGATACTAAGACCCAGGGGCCTCATAGGGCAGGGCTGAGGAGAAGCCAAGGCTGTCTGCTCAGCCCTGAGACTCCGCTTCATCCAAGCTAAGCACGAAGGCTTTTGCAATTTTGCAAGTCTTGTCTCATAAGGCTGTCTCCAGCACAGGAGTTCTCCAGGCATAGACACAACTGATCCTCACAGCCAATTGGCCTGGAGTCAATTCCTCCCAATGATACCAACAACAATCATAACTTAACTACAACAAAGCTGTACACACAGTCCACAAAGAAGTGCACCAAGAGTGTCCACCTCAGGTAACTAGGGAGGTGGAGCTACTGGGCCACATAGGATGTCTAACACACAAAGCTACTCTACCAACTGAGGGAAGCAGCCAAAATGCTGAGACAAAAGAACAGATCACAAACAGAAAACATGGAAGAAAACAAACTACTAGATATAGAGTTCAAAACCACGATTATAAGGTTTTTCAAGAATTTCTTAGAAAAGGTCAATAAATTTAATGAGATCCTCAAGTACAGTGGTACCTCAAGATACGAGTACCCTAACATACAATATTTTTGAGATATGAGCAGTCGAGTGACCAATTTTTGCTTTGAAATACGAGCAACATTTGAGATACAAGTAATCCCGTGGATCAGCCAGCTGCACACGACCCACCAGTTTATCGCAACTCGAGCATCTCATAGTTTCCCACGCCTCAAGGTTACAGAAAGAATTAAACTCGTATCTCGAGGTACCACTGTACATGAAAAAGGAACAACTAGAAATTAAACATACACTGACTGAAATAAAAAATATTATACAGTTATCTAACAGCAGACTATAGGAACACGAGAATCAAGTCAAAAATTTGAAATACAAAGAATCAGAAAACACTCAACTGGAAAAGAAGAAAAAAGAATCCAAAAATGTGAAGATAATGGAAGGAGCCTCTGGGACAGCTTCAAGCGTACCAACATCAGAATTGTGGGGGTGCCAGAAGAAGAGAGAGAACAAGATACTGAAAACCTATTTGAAGAAATAATGACTGAAAACTTCCCACATCTGGTGAAAGAAACAGACTTACAAGTCCAGGAAGCACAGAGAACCTCATATAAAAGGAATTCAAAGAGGACTACTCCAAGACACATAATTAAAATACCAATAGCAAAAGACAAAGAGAGAATATTAAAAGCAGCAAGAGAAAAACAGTTAATTACCTACAAGAGAGCACCCATATGATTGTCAGGTGATTTCTCAACAGAAATTATGCAGGCCAGATGGGAGTGGCAAGTATATTCAAAGTGATGAATAGCAAGAACCTACAACCAAGAATACTCTATCCAGCAAAGCTATCATTCAGAATTGAAAGGCAGATAAAGAGCTTCACAGATAAGAAAAAGCTAAAGGAGTTCATCAACTCCAAACCAGTATTATATGAAATGCTGAAAGGTATTCTTTAAGTAGAGGAAGAAGAAGAAAAAGGTAAAGCTAAAAATTATGAACAATAAATATATATCTATCAACAAGTGAATCTAAAAATTAAGTGAATTAAAAATTTGATCAACAGAATAATCTGGAGAATATAATAGAATCAAGAGCACAGAAAGGGAGTGGACTGATAATTCTCAGGGGTAAAGGGGTGAGGGTTGTACAGGGAGAGACTGGACAAAAATCATACACCTATGGATGATGTCAATGGGAGGGAGGTAAGGGCAGAGGGAAGGGTGAGAGTTGGGTGGAGGGGAGCTATGGAGGGGGAAAAAAGGGAAACAAATGCAATAATCTAAATAATAAAGATTTAATTTTTTAAAAAATCTAAAAATCAAGTCAATTAAAAATCTGATGAACAGAGTAAACTGGTGAATATAATAAAATCAGGGGCATAGAAAGGGAGAGGACTGACAATTCTCAGAGGGAAAGGGGTGATGGGGGTGCAGGAAGAGACTGGAGAAAAATCATACACCTATGGATGAAGACAATGTGGGAGAGGTAAGGGCAGAGGGTGGGGTGGGAATGGGGTGGAGGAGAGCTATGGGGGGTAAAAAAAGAGGAACAAGTGTAATAATCTGAACAATAAATATTTATCAAATAAAAAAAAGATTCTCATCGTTGATGTTTCTCTTTCTCCCTTTCTCTCTGAAATCACCAGGGAAATGTTAAATAAATAAATAAATAAATAAATAAATAAATAAATAAATAAATGTATGTATGTATTTAGTATAGGAAATTAGAAACAAACTTTTATAGGGCTAGAAAGCAAATAACACTGCTTACTGTGTTTAAGAAATCAGAAAATAGAAGGGTCACAAGAAACCACCACTCCTAATATCAGCTACCTTCAATACAGAATGGGTGATTCTCAGGAAAACGCTTGGAATTGGCTAGTACATCCATCTCTTCTCTGTAGTCCATCCACACTATGTCTTTTGTGCAGTAACTGTCAGAGAACAATGGCTTCTCCTTCTCCTCTGTATTTCCAATCTTACCGGAACCACTCATTCAGTTAAAACTAAATGAGAATCCTGCTGGCATGGAAGTCTGAATAAAAAAAAGTTTCCAGCTTCCCATCTTTGCTCAAGAGAACAAAGCTGAATATCAGAAAAAAGAATTTTGAGCACTCTCTCACCAAGCCTTTGCAAATAGTCTTTCTTTTGCCTAGAATGCAGTCTCTACCCATACCCAAATCAGGTTAACTTTGGAAAAGAGAGCTTCAATAATGGCTGAAGAAGGACCTCCAAAACCTCATTCTTCAATAAAAGCAATAAAACACTCAATAAAATTATCAAAATCAACCTTTTTACAAGGATTAAATTAACAAAGGCAAATTTATCTCTCCCCTCCCCGCCCCCCCAAAAAAGATGCTAAATATCAGTTTTAAGAAGTGTGAGGTTTGAGTTGTCTTAATTGGTCCTGTCCCCATACATTCACTTCTCTACAGCTCATTGTAGCACTGAAAACCACAGCCTGGAAATCATGGTAGCGATGAAAACTAATAGCCTAGCAGCCACTAGAAAAGACAAAACAGGTTTCAAGTTTCCTTAAAAGCCCCATTTCTAGAAAACGGTCATTATTTCACATACCTTGCAGCTCTTTTTAAACACTCACAGGGCTTGTCTTTATTCAATTCACTTTATTTAAACCATCTCTTAACAAAGTTTACTAACTCCTCTCTTAAAATAAACCAGATCAAACCATGTCCCCTTCACAAAAAGCTCAATAGTTCCTCTTGACACTTGCAAGAAAATTTAACTTTCTTATTTTAGCCTACAAGACCCAAAATTCTTGTAACATGAACATCTATACTAATAAAAGTCTAGGTGGTCCTTGCATGCAACATCATCACAAGATGGCCACCACATCAGAGGCAGGGCCCAGTGGCCACTCTGTGCAGTGAGGCCTGGGAGTCCCTCAGCTCCACACAACGCAGAGGGAGCTGGTCCCAGCATTTCTGCTGCCTCACACAGAGGAGGCAGGTCCTGGCAGAGAGGAGGGCAGTTGAGGGTGATTTGGCTGGCAGGGGAGGGAAGTTGGGGGTGATTGGGCTGGCAGGGGAGGGCAGTTGGGAGTGATTGGGCTGGCAGGGGAGGGCAGTTGATGGTGATTGGGCTGGCAGGGGAAGGAAGTTGAGGGTGATTGGGCTGTCAGGGGAGGGCAGTTAGGCATCAATCAGGCCAGCAGGAGAGCAATTGGGGGGACAATCAGGCTGGCAGGCAAGCAGTTAGGAGCCAGCAGCACCAGATTGTGAGAGGGATGTCCCAGATTGGAGAGGGTGCAGGCACAAATTTTGTGCACTGGGCCACTAGTATTAAATAAAGAGGAAGATGCACTGGTTCACCTACTTTGGTCTCATTTCTATGCCAAAGATGTACATTCAAACATACACCTAACGCCTCATTATTAAGGTCTTAGGTAAATTGCTTATATGAGATAGACAGACCACAGGCATCAGAATCACATAGACTAAGGTTTAATTCCCAACTTCAACACTCTCATTGAATTTTCCCCCATGGACTCTCAGAGAGTGGGAGATGAGATTAAATGAGATGGTTTACATAAACACACTGGCACACAGATGTAAAAACTGTGATCATGTCCCTTCCCAGACCAAACTGAACACCCTTACATTTTTAATCTGTCCACCCACAGGTCCTGGATATTAGAAGTCTATGTGCACCAGAAACAAAAAAGATGCACAATATACATTAAAACTTTTAATGTCTCACATGTAAATTTCAAACCTTTTCTTTTCTTTTTTTTCTTTAACTAACTGAACTATTTTCTTCCCCTGGAATTTACTTACACCCTTTATGAACATCAAATTAGCAGAGATGCAGTCACACACTAATATTTTCACTTCTGGAATTGTTTTTTAATAAAAGACCCCTTGGTAGCTGCCATAATGAAGCTAACAGAGACTTTACTATTGTTTCAGATCCAAGCAAATGCTTTGATGACATTTATGTAACCTTTTGCAACACTCCATCTACAAATGCGTATTAGTCTGGAAACAGAGTCTGAAAGGAAACACTTCAAGTTTGTGAACTTGCTTCTGGTTCAGGTTAAGACAGGATTCCAGGAAGACAAGGCGACTCTTTGGGGCTTATCTGGTAACATCCCGTGGTGGTGGCGCTTCATAAGAAACAGACCTTGGAAGAGGATTTGAGTGCAAGTAATTTATTTGGGACAGAGTTCTAGAAAACACAGCAACAAAATGGAAAATGAGACAGAGAAATAAAAATAGTCAATAAAGGGCAAGTTACTCTTGCAGGTAATTTAATAGCACAGAGAGCCAGATTGTCTCCTCGGGGGTGAAGAAGCCAAGGTATTTACAAACTAATGCCAGTAAATCACTGGATGATGACTATTTTCAGGGGGCATTAGTTATCTGACACTGTGGGTAAAGTGTACACAATGAAAAGTTCCAAAGGACTGTAGGAGGGACATGAATAGCATCAGCCACAGGCAATCGAAGTCACCAGTCCCGATTGTGTACATGTGACCCTACTCCAATTTAATGTTGAGGCCAAGGTTCAGAAAGGATATAGGACAATGTTAGGATTAAGAATATTGGTTCACTCATCAAATATTAACTGGATGACCTACTGCAAGATAGAGGACAGAGTCACGAACAAAAATTTATAGTCCTTGCTTCTCTTTCCCACCCCATGCCCTTCTGTATACTCTATCCCTCCTCCTAGCCAGCCCGCCCCTCTTCCTCCTCCAACCCCCCACAAACCAGGCTCCTCAACAGGCCCATGAATCCTCATGGCTTCTAGCTGATGACTTCCTCCTCTGAAATATCCCTTTCCTTCAAAGCCCAACTCAGCACTCAGTGACCTGTGTACAGATCTATCCTACAGCATGTCAAGGTGCATCCCTGTCCCTACAGGCTCCAGACTCCATGGGTACACAGACTATAGGCCCCAGCAACAACAGAGTAGAACATATTTAAAAATGTGAAAATATGTTCATAAACTATCATAAATATACAAATATACAGAAAAAATCTGGACAGATATATATAGTCACATTTAAATAGTGAACTTTTATCTTTGGTTTAACATAGTTTCTAATTTTACTGCCATGAAGGAATGCTACCTATATAATTGAAAAGTGAAACATATTTTAGAACAACGTAAGGCTGACTGATGAAAACTCAGGAGGGATCTTCACTGTGTCCTCACCCCCCATTTTCTGGACTTCTCCTCCCTCTTATAAGCAGATCCAGCTTTGCAAATTGAGTTACTGATTATCTGCAGAGCATTGAACAAAGAATGGGAGGCAAAATAATGCAAGCTCTGATGATCCATTTTTCTGTCTCTTAAAATACTAGACTATCCAATTAAATGGATTAGAAAGTGATTATCTTCAAACTCCTAATTTTACAGATTGGAAATATCAAACATCAAAGAAGAGGAACATGTTAGTCCAGAAGTCATTATTTCGATGAGCATGCCAACTAGGATAGACTGGGAGTAGCTGTTAGAAGTGCTATTTGAGGACTCAGATGCCACAGTAAGGCTCAACTATAGGGAGATTTGTGGTTGACTAGTAATGTCTGTCCTGGCAATGGTTGGAAGAGGTGGCCCACAGGTCAGGATAACCCAGCGTGTATTATAGAAGCCAGAGGTGGAAAGAAGGTGTTACGGCACCAAAGACACCTTTTCTAATTTTATAAAGAAACTGCTATTTTGAAAGATGAAATTATTTTTCTCAAAGAATGTCAAGTGATGGAAGATGGATTCAAATTCAAGTCTGTCTAACCCCAAAATGCATACTCTTGACCATGATGGTATAGGGTCCTCCCTGGTGCTTGCTCCTTTTCACTAGCACCCAATGCCACTCCTCACTCAGCTCCGACAGGTCTTCTCCTCCTAAAACAGCCTGGAGACCCTGCTTCTGAATTCAACCGTTCGAATGGTTGCCTGGACACAAAGACACAGTGTCTTAAGTCAGCCTTCCCTTTCAGGTCCAAAGCTTGCCATTTCCTGGCCCTGTACCACTGAACCGTCTTTACATGTCATTTGGCTCCAGCCCTTCCTTTCAACCTGCTTGATTTATTCAAACATGGGAAAATGACTCATGAATTACACCAAGACAAACCCAGCTGTGTGCCAGAGATAATTATTCCAGGGTAATTACAATGAGCTATAAGCTGCCAAATTAAACACCAAAACATGGTGCTGCACTCTCTCTTATCTGCCTGGTCCGCTCTCTGTCAAAGCACAGTGTTTGCTAGGGTGGAGACTCCCCAGCCCTAATACATTAATCACCGCTATGCAGCAGCCTCATTAAAGGATCATCTCTGCATGGGAGACTTTCTTCAGCTCAAAGAAAAATTCTGATCTAAAATCAGAAGGCCCCCAAGGTGACCACTTGCTCCTGGTGAGCTCCCCAAAAGGCTGTCCCCCCACATCTAGAACCATCTGGAATGTCACGGGACAACAGCAGCAGCAAGGCACGAGGAAGGAAGCAGCAGAGATGGAGGGGAGAGAGGAGCTGGGCCTTGGTACAGACGCCCCTCCTGCCCATCCCTTGCATTCACTCTGTGCCTCCTATAAACTCCATCTCAAGTTCCTCTCAACCTAGCTCAGGTCCATTCCAGCAGAGGCTCAGAAGAAGACTCTGTGAAAGTGTTTTTCTGAAAGTTCCCTCAGCAGAAACCTATGGGGGGTCTGAGGCCGGTGGGATAGAGCAGGAGATATGGAGAGGTAAACATGTGCTGAATCTTGCTGGGAATTCAGAACCCTTATATACCCTGCATCACAGGATTAGAGCCACAGAGGCAAGGCAACTGGGCTGTTATACACATTCATCCGTCAGTCATTGCCAAGGGCATCCCTGCATGGGAGTGATGGGGTCGGTGGGTGTATCTCCTGGTTGAGGCTCCCATCAGCAAAGGATAACTACAGACAGACAGAAGTACAGGTATGAGTAATTAACAGCCAGCATCCACAGTAGCTGGGGGAGGGGTAAACGAGATATGTATTTGTTGTTAATGTTTTGTATTTTACCTTTTTCTTCTTTCTCCTCTAAAAGAGTACCTTTCAGCATTTCATATAATACTGGTTTGGAGTTGATGAGCTCCTTTAACTTTTTCTTATCTGTGAAACTCTTTATCTGCCCTTCAATTCTGAATGATAGCTTTGCTGGATAGATTATTCTTGGTTGTAAGTTCTTGCTATTCATCACGTTGAATATTTCTTACCATTCTTGTCTGGCCTGCATCGTTTCTGTTGAGAAATCAGCTGACAGTCGTATGGGTGCTCTCTTGTAGGTAATTAACTGTTTTTCTCTTGCTGCTGTTAATATTCTCTCTTTGTCTTTTGCTCTTGGTATTTTAATGATGATGTGTCTTGGAGTAGTCCTCTTTCGATTCCTTTTATATGGGGTTCTGTGTGCTTCCTGGACTTGTAAGTCTATTTCTTTTATCAGATGTGGGAAATTTTCAGTCATTATTTCTTTATATAGGTTTTCAGTATCTTGCTCTCTCTCTCTTCTGGCACCCCCACAATTCTGATGTTGGTACGCTTGAAGTTGTCCCAGAGGCTCCTTACATTATCTTCACATTTTTGGATTCTTTTCTCTTCTTGCTTTTCCATTTGAGTGTTTTCTGATTCTTTATATTTCAAATTTTTTACTTGATTCTTGCCTTCCTCTAGTCTGTTGTTAGGTCTCTATACAATATTTTTTATTTCAGTCAGTGTATGTTTAATTTCTAGTTGGTCCTTTTTCATCTCTAGTTGGTCCTTTTTCATCTCCTCTTGGCTCTCGCTAACTTTATCCAACTTTTCTAGCATATTCTTGAAAAACCTTATAAGTGTGGTTTTGAACTCTAGATCCAGTCATTAGTTTTCCTCCATTTCTTTTGTTTGTGATCCCTTCCCTTGTCTCGGCATTTTCACTATTCCGGGAGAACTTCTGTGTTGGATTCAGCCTTAGGATATCAGACTTGCAAAACTGCAGAAGCCTCTCTGTGGAGCTTGGGATGGGTGGAGTCTCAGGGCTTAATGGACCACCTTGCCTTCCAGTCGGCCCCGCCCTCCATGGCCCCCGAGTTTCACTTGACTCGGTAATCCCTGAAGCAGTCCCTTGCTTGTGTGCGCTCTTGCAGTGCTTCTAGACTGCTGCCCCTCCGGTTCCCCTGCACTCTGGCACCATATGAGTCTGGGTCCCCAGGGTTTCGCCTGAAACTGGGGTTTATTGGAGTTAGAAGTGGCACAGTTGGGAGGGTCTGTCTCCCGCCCACTCATGAAAGCCAGCAGCACAATCAGCATTCTGTCCTCTGCGGCGCAGTGCCATGCACACCACCAGACCTCTGATCTTTTGCGACTCCCCTAAATTTCTGTGCACTTCACCCTTTTCACAGTCCAAACTTCCCCCATATGAGTTTTGGCTGGATCTGGGGTTTAGTGTCATAGATAGGATAAGGAGTTCAATGCCTTTGAGAGTCTCCGTCTCCCTCCCACCAGAGTAAGCCAGCCAGGTACTCCGGCACCCGCTCTCTCCATGCACGCATCTCTGTACCTCAGCTTTTCGCAGCTCCTCTGGGTCTCTGTGAGCCCCTCTCTTTCCTTCTAGTTGTAGAATTTCCACTCCGCCAGCTTTCCTGTGGTTCTGGATGATGTTGTGTCTTTTAGTTGTAGTTTTGAAATTGTTGTGCGAGGCAGCAGTGTAGGTGTTTACCTATGCTGTCTTCTTGGATTCTCTCCAGCCAGTGGCTTTTTAATGCTCTTGTCTTCCTATTACCAAGGGCATGGGCCATATCCCTCCCAGAATCACATACGTGAATAACTTAAAATGGTTGGACAGGATAAAGTGAATGTAAACGTACCTAGCTTAGTTCCTAGACTTAGCATATACAAGAAATGACCATTGCCTTTCTATTTTTAAAATGTTATGTTTATTCCCCTCCCCCCCCAAACACCCCAGTGTCTCAGACAAATGCTATGTACAAATGTTACTGAATTGAACTAAATGTCAGAAAGCAGAAGATTAAAAAAGGAAAATTAAAGAGTAGGGAAGTAGTAAGGTGGGAAAGAAGAAAAGCAAGAAGAACAGAGGAGAGAGGGTAATGAAGATGCCAAACTTCTGTACACCCAGCACATGGGGGCAGCAGGATGTCACTAGGGGCGGGCAACGTAATCAGAAAGAGCCCAGCATAGCTACATCTCTCATTGGACTTTCCCATGCAACTCTGCTGACATGGAAATGCTCACTGGAATTGGAAAGGCGCTGAATGAGAATGCATATTCATCTCATCCCGTTTTGGCCAGTCCCTCAGCCCTCTGCTTCTCCACAGCAGGTTTTCCCAGTTCCCTAATCATCCCTTAACACCACAGCACCACCTACCATCTCTGAATGCAGACGGGTGCAGGAGGACTGGGCTTGGGCCTGAGGGAGATCTTAACATCATCAGCAAGCATTCTAGTGGGGGGGGGGGGATGAGGAGGGGGCATTCATCAGTCCTGAGACAAGTCTGGCTGAGGCGAAACTGCCACTCAGCATTTCAAATTGCAGGCTCTCTCCTCTCCACTATTCAATGCCAAGCTCTTCCTCCTCCCGAAAGCATTTTCTCACAAGAGCAAATGGGTAATTCAAGAGAAGGAAAGTCTCCCAGGAAATTAGACCAGCATGGAGTTTCTTACACTTTTACTAAGATGATTTGTGGATAAAAGGAGAAATGCTCAATAGAACTAATTACTCAGGGAAGTGACCCAGAAGGCCCATGTGGCCCTCCACTGAAGACCACAAACACTGCCACCGTTGAAAGATTACGTTTGGCTTAAAGCTCTAAAATCATATCAATCATTACAAAACAAGGTATGTGGATGCATGGGACTTGCTGAGTGAGAAAGCAAGTCCCTCTTCAGTTATCAGGTTTATTTTCTTCACAGGCAAGCTGCCCACTTATATCCCCAAAGCACTTGTCCATATTCATCTGTCAGGACCTCCATGCCAGCCGTGGGAATAGCAATCATGCCTGCTATTTCCCATTTCTCTCAGCCCAGTCCAACTTTCCCCATTCCGCTGTGCAATGTTGGCCTGGGAGCCTATAAACTATTTTGCAGGTCCCTCCTATCACCCCCACCCAAACCCCGAACCCCCCTTAAACAGCCCCCAGCTGGGTTCTGCAGGGGTGGCTCTCTCCTGTGGCCAGCCTCTGTTGGCCTTCTTTCAACAACATCAGGTAATTCCTATGTCTCTCATGATCTGGGCACCAGCCCCACAATGTCCCCATTCAGGGGTCCAAATGGGCTGAGTACTTAACACATGGCAAGCCCTGGGGCTGAGCACCCAGTCCCGAGGCACCCCACCCCCTGGATGACCTAGCTCTCAGTACCATCACTTTTCCCTTAGGGTGATGGCTGCTTCCTGCAGTTACTTCAGTACTACTTCAGGGTCCCCCTTTCCTCTCTTTCAGCCTTCTACTGCCATGTAACCAGTCCCTGGTACATCTCCTCAGTCCGAGATCCTGGGAGGAGTGGTTACCTGCCTGAGGCAGTAAATACTGTGCACTGACAGCCAAGGGGACAGAAGGGGAAATGGTCTGAGAGACCGAGATCTGGCTTAGGGGTCCTGTGCACTCGAGATGCTATCCACGGCAGTTCAACAACAGGCGCCAGGGAGTCAGAAAGACATGGGTTTACATCCCAGCTCTGCCACTTACTGTTGGTAGAGGCTTACACAAGGTATGTGAACGGTCTGGCCTCAGTTTTCTCACCTGTACTATGGGCAACCATGATCCCTAGACCCTGACCTGTGGAGGGATCAGTAGTGCATGATTCACACAGAGCACTTTGTGAGGGGTCTTGCACATAATTAGCCTTCAGTAAAGATTATCCATTACTGCTCTTATTTTTCACCATCCTCATCAATTTCCTAATGAGGACGATTTGGGAAATGAAATGTCAAATTCTGGGCTGATTCAGAAAAATTACCTCCCCAAACATTCTCTGAATCTGAGCTCAGAGCAGAGAGATGGAATTCCAACCAAGAGAATTCTCAGCCAAGAGATGTGTAATGGAAAAGCAAGCATGACCAATAATAATAGCTACATTTAGTTGCTGCCCAATATATGCTAAATGCTGACTCGTTTAATTTGGACAACCACCATATAAGGTGAATATTAGTGTTTCCATTATACAGACAAGAAAACTACATTTTAAGAAATTAAAAAAAAAATGTCACAAATCACATGAGTAGGCAGTGAGGCCGAGCCCGGGCTCTGGTCTGACTCAGTGGTCCCAGACCCATGATCTTCACCATTGTGAGCTGCCTAGTACAAGGATCCAGAAAGTCACACAGCTAATAAGAGAGATCAGAGAATGAAGCAAGAAGGAATGCATGGAAGCACCATTCAGGAAGCAAAGGTAGCAAACACAGAGCATGCTCAGGACGTTGGGTTTGTTTCCTTATCTGTTTACTTGTTGTACATCTCAGAACATTAGTGGCGGTGTGAAGGTGTCATGTGAGCCCAGGCAGCAGTCATGTCTCAGGAAATAACAAGTGGCTTTATAAACTATTGTAAACTCAAAAGGCCTCACCCCCTGGAATCCTCTCAGGCTCTTGAACCTCAAAAAATTCTAATATAAGGAAGCCGCTAGGAAAGTTGGCTCCATGAGGCTCTCTACCCACTAAGCACTGGATAGCCCATTCCACACACACGACACTCCTCCCCCGAAGTCACCAACCCCAGCACTAAAGGCTAGGATAGTATGCACTGAGAAAACTGCACCCTGGTGCCATCTGCATGAGAGCGCATGTTCTAATGAGCCCACACCAATTGTTGGGCTAAGTGCATGCATATCAGAGACTTTCTATTAGTCTACACTAAAGAAAATAATTGATCATTACTAATAAAATAAGTGAGCATTTCCGTATCATAATTGGTTCAGCCAAGGCTCAATTTAATGGGACCCATCATCAGCTTTGTAATGAGAATGAAAAGTCTGAGAAGCTTCCAGAACAATAGAGCAGCTGGGAAACGGTCCACAGAACTTGGGTTGTGCCAGAAATCCTGGCACAGCAAAACTGGGTGCACAACGTCAGCTAAGAACAATTTGGTTCTTTGCCTGCATTTGGTGGGAGGGACGGTTTGCAAAATGCTCACTACGAAATCACTGTGAAAGAAGCCTCCCACCCATGATCCCCTTATACACACCCACCACTTTGGCGAAAAAGACTTAAAGAATCCAGAGGACAAGGCAACAGAGAGAGGCCCCAGCCTCTGAAAGCAAGAGTAAAACATGGCCTCCACTCAGGAACACTGAAAGGAACTTTTATGTTACAGCAGTTAACATAAAGAACCCTAACTAATGTCAGGTGTCCCAGAGAAAAGCCCAGCCCTTGATCCTTCTCAGGAACCTTTCTGAAAGTCACAGAAGGAACATAAGAGAAACAGCAGGGAGTCTCCTTCTGGCGGTTCCCTGGTGAGCACGTTGGGTCATTAAGTGGTGACCACAGCTTAGCCACGGAACAAGCAAGCAAGGGGGAATGCCAGAGAGCTGGACACTTTCAGTTTAATAACCTGCCCCTTTGAAAGCGTGCTGAGGAGACACATGTCTCACCTGACCTGTAAGTCACTTTGTTTAATAATAACAGAGTGTTTGTGTTTTGGCTGCTGTCCTCCCGAGAATCAGAAGAAACACTGATACGATTTGGTAGCATTACAAGGTCAGCAACATCTCAACAGTGGGTTATACAAACATTAAAAAAGAAAAAAGGAAAGAAGACTCTCATTGACCAGCAGCAAGAACCTGGGGACAAGAAAGGAAAAGTTGCTCACATGATATTTATCAGTCCAGCGAGCACTAGAATGGAATTTCCCAATGCACGCTACCCGTATTAAGGGAGGGGGGACACTCAAGGTGGAAGGTACATATTATCAAGTACACATTTATGTTTGTAGCTACCTTATTGTAAGCATAATAGAGTGATGTTAGGTGTTACGATGAATGAGCTTCAAAGTGTCAGGAGCCTGAATAACTAAAGTTCGGGTTAACAGTCTGCACAGGACACTCCTGGTCAGTGGCCTGGTGAATCAGGAAATGAAGTCACCTCTATCTGTGGCCCTGCCATCAAATATTTCATCAAATATCACCACTTTTATTTCATAAAGCAGTTAATATCAAATCATCTTAGAGATGAAGGTGACATGAAACTCATTTATCCTAATCCACTTACAGTTCCTTGGTTAGATCTAGTCACACAGTTATGATTAGAAGAGAGGTTGGAAAATGTGGTTTCCTGGGGCCCTGTGATACCGAAGAGTCAGAGGCCACTTTTGGGTTCATTATGTGGGTTTCCACCATGAATTTAAAAATGTCTGAGATTGCAAAGAGCAGCAGCAAAGAAAAGAAAGAAAAACACAAATAATTGTATAGTGGCTCATGACTTGATCATAATCTTGAGGGTACTTAAAATTTGAAAAATTCTAGACCAAAAACTCTTAAAATATTGGACCCAATCCTTTTGTCAAAGTAATAGATTTCACACATGTGAAAATACTCAGATACCTTAATGCAGTTGTTAAAGCTCATGATCCTGACCCAAGGATAATGCAGGAGATGTTTTATAGCATAGATAGAAACTGTGGCTAAGGACTTCAACATTCATGAATAAAACTATAGATTCAAGATTATCATAGGTAATGGTCCCACTAATGAGAACACATCTAGAAAATTAAGTCAAACTTGAATGCAATATTTTAAAAGTATATAAACGATGTTATAAGTGCAGAGATTCAGATACACAGAATTATATTCCTCTAATAAGTCACCACTTTTAATTTTACTTTTCTGAAATCCTTACATATATTTATATTGAAGTTACATAAGTGTAATCTTAATATAGTTACAATTTTATTTTCAGCTATTCATTTGGAATGGGCCTCACTCATTTTCCTATGATGCTACATTTTTTTCACATTATAAATTTTAAAAATTCTACAATAACCCATCAAGGTATTATTTGATACACATTAATACCACTTCTTTTTTTTTTTACTATATTTTTATTGATTTCAGAGAGGAAAGGAGAGAGAGATAGAAACATCAGTGATGAGAATCATTGATCAGTACCTCCTGCATGCCCAACAAGGGGATCAATTCCGAAATCCAGGCATACGACCTAACCAGGAATCGAACAGTGACCTCATGGTCAATGCTCAACCACTGAACCATACCAGCCAGGCTTAATACCAATTCTTTATGTTGAATAGTTTACATAATCAATTCCATTTCTTCATATTTACAATGCTTTAATTTTTGTTACATGTCTACGGAAATAGAGACCTAGTTTCTTCTAATCTACTGATTTGATAACATTATCCAAAATGCAGACTTTCATCCTATGACATGACTATTTGCCCTTTCCTAAGAGTTCTGGTTTACACGGGAGGTGAACCGTTAGGTCTGTTGTGTTGGCATTCGTATCATAAGAGATGCAAGACCAATTTTGAAATGGAATCTACAGTGATTATCATTTATACTTAAACCTTTGACATTATCTTTCATTAGAAATCATACTAATTGGTCACTAAAGGGAAGAAGGTATAGCTTTTTTTTTTTAATTTAGGAACGAGTCTTGAAACCAATCTTGTCCATGAAGGCATCAAGGATGAAAATAAATCTGAGAAGATAACTGTATTACTAATCTATTGCTGCATAAATTACCCGTAACACAACAGCTCACAGCAAACACATATTTTGTCACAATTTCTAAGGGTTCAAAATCCCAGGGTGGATTAGCTGAGATTGCAGCTCAGTGGCTGGTGAGACTGCAATTCAGAAGTTGGCAGAGTTATAGGGTCAACTTCCAGAAGGCCGGCTTCACTCAGAGGGCTGTTGGCTGGAGGCCTCAGTTCCCCACTCCAGGGGCCACATAAGGGTCCTGATGGCATGGTAGGGGGCTTCCCAGTGAATGGCCCAACAGGGAGCAAAGAGATGGCACTATCTTTTACAACCTGCACTCCAAAGTGGCACTTTCTCATGACGCCTTCTTTCCTATTTGTTAGAAGCAACTCACTGTGTCCAACCCATACTGGAGGAAAGGATAATTACACTCCACTCCTTGAGAGGAGGAATGTTTGAGAATTTGAAAGCCACCATATTTTAAAGCCACAACAGAAACTGCTGAACTATCACAGAATGGGGAAAGTATGGACTTCATGGTCACACACACCATCTTTTCAATTCTGGCTCTGCCAGTTGTTTTCTGCTTCGCACTAAGCAAAGCACTCGTTTCAGTGCTCTCAGCCTCTTTCTCATTGCTACGCCAGAAATTTATGGTCTGCCTGCCGCACCATGTTATTAAGACTCACATGACATAAAATTAGGAGTTTCACTAGCCATATCTGAGAGAATAATAAATAAAAATTGAGTATTACTAATGGCCACAAACCAAACAATTACTATTACTCAGGACTCTTTAGGTGACAAATGACCTCATTTGAATCATACACAACAGAGTTTAAACAAAAATCAAATGCAATGGTTCATATAAGCAGAGGTATTTCAAGAATGGCTGGGTCCAGGGACTGGTGTTAATAGAGCACTTTTTCTCTCTGTCCCTCTCCTATCTCAGGGTTGTTGTTTTTTTCCTGTTTCCTTTTTTGTATTGGTTCTAGTGTTATAACTCTTTCTCTGTGTGGTCAGAAAGAAGATTATAGGCAGCTCCCTCCTGTATCATATTCAAAGCTTGTTATTCCTAAATGAAGAGAAGTGCCCTTTCTCTCCTAGCACCCACATATCACATTTCAGGGAAGATTCTAAGTAACCCTCCTTCATCACTGCATTCATAACCCTCCAATATCATCTTCTCACAATCCACTCAAAGCCCTCATTATTGACACTAAGCCCCTGTATGATTTGGACCCTGCCTACCTCTCAGTCCTCATTCCCTATCCCTCTGCCCTCATGCTAATCTAAGCACATTGTGATTGCTCTCCTGGCTACAGCCGCGGGGCCTTTGCACCTGCAGTTCCCCTTGCCTAAACATACTTTTATTTAAGATATTAATATGGCTTATCCTCTCACTTCATTCATACCATGATCTATCACTCTAAGTCCTCTTACATGTTTTTTATGTGTTTAAGAAAAAACATTAGCTGACATTTTATTGTATTGCTATTTATTGGTTTACTTCATGTCTTCTTGAACTAGAATTCTGTAAGCACAGAGACCCTATTTTGCTTACTGTAGTATCCACAAAAAAACATCAGCACCTAATACATAGTAAGGCACTCGAAAAATATTGTTGAATGGATGAATAAAATGTCAATTTATAAGCCAATCACTGTGACTGCAGAATGGAGTATTTTGGCCAAAATGAATGGCATGTCCTTCCCAGGGGAATCAAGATTGATTGTACAACCAGACCACATGGCATTGGCAGTGGGCTTTCAACAGAAAAGCAGGATGCAATTTATCAGAAGGAAGGGATGTAGGGCAGGCAGAAACTATAGCTATCCACCATCTCACACTTATGCCAACCCCACCCAAAACCCTGCCAATCAATGTGAAAAGGGAGATCAGAGATAGACGGAACAGACTTTAAAGCAGTTGTATATATACTATCAAAGCTCACAGCCAAAAGCCACTGTGAAAGTTCATAGACAAAAACACATAACCAAGAAATACCAAATACAAATTTATCACAATGCTGATAAAAACTGCAGCCTGCTTTCTGAACCCACGCTTATCAGTGAGTGATACAGCACTGGAAAAGTGAAAGGCATTTTGTGCAAAAGCAGGATGAGAGAGATGGGGAGCAGGGGGAGGGAGGCGTTAAATCAAACCACATTACTATGAAAAAGTAAAGTGGAAGTAGAAAGAATAATTTCTCAAAAAGTAACTTTCTGACAGAGAATGGATTGATAGTATCATCCATTCTGTAGATGAAAGTTCCCAACAATGAATTTCCTTGTCATAATGATCTAATATTGGTTACTAGCTATTACTCTCATTCGTCATCTTCCACATCCACACCATAGCATAAACAGTATCAGGGATTTCTTCAGTCGTATTTCATGGCATTTCTTGGAGGGGGTGGATTTTGTATTTGAGTGCAAACCAAAGTGCTCCAAATCTGTCTAGGCTCATAAAAACTATAAATGACCTGGTTTGGGGTGTATGGATGCCCAGCAGTGCTATAAAATACAAGGCTGGCTTACCTGAAGCCTCCCTTGTCTAAAGAAATTTACTTATCCTTACCGCCACATTTAAATTGGGCTGCTCAGCCCTAGCTGGTTTGGGCTCAGTGGATAGAACACCAGTCTGTGAATTGAAGGTTCAATTCCAATCAAGGGCACATGTCTAGGTTTCGGGCTTGATCCCCAGTGGGGGGTGGGGGGAGCAGGGCGTACAGGAGGCAGCCGGTCAGTGATTCTCATCATTGATGTTCCCATCTCTCTCTCCCTCTTCCTCCCTCTCTGAAATCAATAAAAATAAAAAATAAAAATAAATTACTGTTCCTCTTAAAATCGGATTGTTTCCACTCAGCATCTATGCTGTTCCTCCAACGTCCAAGACAACTCAACTCTGATCTCCCTCCTTCTTTGATCCCTATAAACTGTCCCTACCTTTTACTGAGTGCCTAACAGCTCCTGCTGAACTTCATACAGTGTCTCAAACTATCACAACAGTCCCTCAAGATGCATGATCATCACCATTTTAGAGACAACCATGGCTCAGCACCATCGAGTTTTTGCCCCACACCCCACGACTAGTATTCATAAGAATCAATCATTTAACTCTAACTTGTCTCTGATTCAAAAGCCCACAACCTTTCAATTCTATCACGTGGTCTACCCTGCCAAATACAGAGTTCTGCCATTACTTCCTTCATGTATTTCTTGGATTTACCATTCCAACTGAACCGTTCTGATTTCAACTGTCATTACTTCGAGTGTAAATCACTACAACCACATCCTGATTCATCCCCATAATCCCAATCTCTTCTGACTACAAAAGCTCCTGAAAGGTTACTATTCTCATCTCCAGAACCTTAAATATTTTTCAAAGTCTCATCAGATCAAGTGTGGACATTTCTGCTAGAATCTGCTACTCTGACAGGAACTTCTGTTCCTCTTATACCTCTAGGCAGGCAAAGCTCGGTGATCTGGCCCTGCCTACTTCAGTCACAGTGCACTGTTTGTTGTCTGGTATACTCTCCCATAATTCTGTCTCTGTGACAGACAGAGATAGAAAGAGGGAGAGAGATTGAGAGATTGAAAGAGAGAGAGAGAGGTGGGGGAGGGGAATACAGAGACAGATATACAAACACTGACAGGAATTCAGGAACATGTAGAGATAGATTAAAATGTGACTTACAGATAGACAGATAAAAGAGACATGGAGAAGGAAAAAAAAACAGAAACAAAGGAGACCAGACATCACAGACATATAGAGAAAAGTAGATATAACTATAGGTTCATTCACCCTATACCTGAGTGTCATGTGTATGCAGGTACTACTGATATTTTCAAAGCTTTCATTTATTGAGCTCTCACATTTTCAATGTAGTTTTTATAATCACCTTAGGAAATATATAAGCTAATTATCTCTTTATAAATGAAATAATGGAGGCTTTTACAGGTTGACTTGCCCAGCTTGTAAAAGACAGAATAATATTCCAACCCAGGTGTATACAACTCTCTAATCCAAGACTATGTACACAAGCAGTTTTCAAATGGTGGTTTTTCTCCCCAGGAATATTTGGTTGGATTCACATGGGAGACAAGGGAAGGATGCTACTGCCATCCAGTGAGCAGAGGCCAAAGATGCTGTTAAACATTGTGCAATGCACAGGACAGTCATCATCCCCATCAGAGAACTGAACTGCTTGGCCCAAAATGTCAATAATGCAGAAGTCAAGAAACCTTGGTCTAAATACACAACCTAATTCTAAGACTCTTTGTTTCCTCATCTGTTATAACTCATACCAGCCCATCTCTCCTAGACATCTAACTCACCTGTAGTCTGTATTTATTCATTAATTCATAAAACATTTACTGAGAGCCTCCTAGTTAGGAGGCACTGGGGGAAATTATTAAAGACATGGTTCCTCAGAGTCTGTTATATAAGCAGACAAGAGACATGTGATCATATACCTTCAAGTAAATGTACCAAGAGCCATGAGAAAGATGTGTGTAAAGAACTATGGGAGCCCAAAGAAAGAGCATTTAAGTCAGACAATACAAGGTCATAATCCCTAATTTCAAATCCTGAAGCCAGAAAAGTTTTAAAAATTGAAATGACTTTTGCATAGTAAAGGAAGCAATCAACAAAATGCAACCTACAAACTGGGGAAAAATATTTGTAATCATATATCTGATATGAGTTTATATCTAAAATATGTAAGGAACTCATACAACTCAATAGCTAAATAAAAACTGATTTTTTAAATGGGAAAAGGATATGAATAGATATTTTTTCAAAGACAACACACAATTAGTGAACAGGTATATAAAAAGGTGTTCAACATGGTTAATCATCAGGGAAATGCAAATCAAAACCACAATGAAATATTACTTCACACTGGTTAAAATGGCTATTATAAAAAAGACAAGAGATAAGTATAAGCAATTGTATTAAGAAACAGAACCCTATCCTGGCCACTGTGGCTCAGTTGGTTAGAATGTTGTCCCACACATCAAAAAGTGGAAAGTTCGATTCCTGGTCAGGGTACATACCCAGGTTGTGGCCTCAGTCCCTTGTCAGGACGTGTAGGGGAGGCAACTGATGAAAGTTTCTTACATAAATGTATATCTTTTCATCTTTATCCGTTCCTCTCAATTTAAAAAATTACATTTTAAAAAGAACACAGAACTTTTTTTAATTAAATCTTTATAATTCAGATTATTACATTTGTTTCTCTTTTTTCCCCTCCATAGCACCCCTCCACCCAGCTCCCACCCTCCCATTGACCTCATCCATAGGTGTATGATTTTTGTCCAGTCTCTCCCTGTACACCCTTCACCCCTTTCCCCCTGAGAATTATCAGTCCACTCCCTTTTTGTGCTCCTGATTCTATTATATTCGCCAGTTTATCCTGTTCATCAAATTTTTAATTCACTTAATTTTTAGATTCACTTGTTGATAGATATGTATTTGTTCATAATTTTTTGGCTTTTACCTTTTTCTTCTTCCTCTTCTAAAAGAGTACCCTTCAGCATTTCATATAACACTGGTTTGGAGTTGATGAACTCCTTTAGCTCTTTCTTATCTGTGAAGCTCTTTATCTGCCCTTCAATTCTGAATGTTAGCTTTGCTGGATAGATTATTCTTGGTTGTAGGTTCTTGCTATTCATCACATATAATATTTCTTGCCACTCCCGTCTGGCCTGCATCATTTCTGTTGAGAAATCAGCTGACAGTCATATGGGTGCTCCCTTGTAGATAATGAACTGTTTTTCTCTTGCTGCTTTTAATATTCTCTCTTTGTCTTTTGCTCTTGGTATTTTAATTATGATGTGTCTTGGTGTAGTTCTCTTTGGATTCCTTTTATATGGGATTCTGTGTGCTTCCTGGACTTGTAAGTCTATTTCTTTCATCAGATCTGGGAAGTTTTCAGTCATTATTTCTTTAAATAGATTTTCATTATCTTGCCCTCTCTCTTCCTCTGGTACCCCCACAATTCTGATGTTGGTACACCTGAAGCTGTCCCAGAGTCTCCTTACATTATATTCACATTTTTGGATTCTTTTCTCTTCTTGCTTGTCCAGTTGAGTGTTTTCTGTTTCTTTATATTTCAAATTTTTGACTTGATTCTTGCCTTTCTCTAGTCTGCTGTTAGGACTCTGTATATTTTTTATTTCAGTCAGTGTCTCTAGTTGGTCCTTTTTCATCTCCTCCTGGGACCCGCTAAATTTATGCATCATCTCTAGCATCTCTAGTTGGCTCTTTTGCATCTCTAGTAGGCTTTTTTGCATCTCCTCTTGGCTCTCACTAAATTTATCCGTCTTTTCTAGCATATTCTTGAAAAACCTTTTAAGTGTGGTTTTGAACTCTATATCCAGTCGTGTTTTTTTTCCCTCCATTTCTTTTGTGTGTGATCCCTTCCCTTGTCTTGGCATTTTCCTTATGTCAGGGAAACTTCTGTACTTGCAAAACCACAGAAGCCTCTGTTGAGCTTGGGATGGGTGGAGTCTCAGGGCTTAAGGGACTGCCTTGCCTTCCAGTCGGCCCCACCCTCCACGGCCCCGGAGTCTCACGTGACTGGGTAATGGCTGGAGCGGTCCTTGTGCGAGCACACCCGCAGTGCCTCTAGACCGCTGCCTTTCCAGCTCCCCTGCGCCCCAGGACCACATGAGTCTAGATCTCCAGGGTTTCGCCCGAAACAGGTGCCCAGTGGACTCAGAAGTGGCACAGTTGGGAGGGTCTGTCTCCTGCCCAGTCGCAAAAGTCAGCAGCACAATCAGCAATCTGTCCTCCGTGTGGCGCCGTGTGTGTGTGCGTGACTGTGACCAGACCTCCTATCTTTTGCGACTCCCCTAAATTTCCGTGCACTTCTCCCTTTTCACAGTCCAAACTCCCCCCCTATGAGTTTTGGCTGGGTCTGGGGTTTAGTGTCATAGGATAAGGGGTTCAATGCCGTTGGGAGTCTCCATTTCCCTCCTGCCAGAGAAAGCCAGCCAGGTACTCGGGCACCTGCTCTCTCAGCGCGAGCGTCTCCGTACCTCAGCTTTTTGCAGCTCCTCTGGGTCTCTGTGAGCCCCTCTCTTTCCTTTTAGTTGTAGAACTTATACTCGGCCAGCTTTCCTGTGGTTCTGGATGATGTCTGTTCTGTCTTTTAGTTGTAGTTTTGAAATTGTCGTGCAAGGCAGCAGTGTAGGTGTTTACCTATGCCACCATCTTGGCTGTCTCCAGAACTTCTTGTGCATTATTGGTAGGAATATAAATTGGCAAAACCAATATAAAAAAAATATGCATGTTTCTCAAGAAATTAAAAATAGAATGACCATATAATCCAGCAATTTCATTTCTAGATTTCCACAGGAAATAAAACTGGTATTTCAAAGAAACATTGGTACCCTCAATGTTCACTGCATCATTGTTCACAATAGCCAACAAATGGAAACAATTTAACTGTCAGTTGACAGATAAATGGATAGAAAGTGTGATATAAATTTGATTTATCTGTATCATATTTATATATCTACATGAATCATATTTATACATATTATATATCATTTATTTTATATGTATAACATAGTGTATTATATTTATATCTTATATTTTTATATATATAATAGAAAATTACTTAGCCATCAAAAAAGAAGAAATTTGGAGAAACCAAGACAGCAGCATAGGTAAACACCTAAACTGCTCGCTAGCACAATTTCAAAACTACAACTAAAAGACAGAATGGACATCATCCAGAACCACAGGAAGGCTGGCTGAGTGGAAATTCTACAACTAGAATGAAAGAGAAAAACACTCATAGGAGCTGCAGGAGGCAGAGGTACTGAGACAGGCACCAGGGAAGAGGACTGGCAACTGAGTATGTGGCTGGCTTTCTCAAGCAAGAGGGAGACAAAACCTGTCAACTACACTAAACTCCAGTTCCAGGCCAGATTCTGAGGACCCAGACTCATTAGGGGAGAAACTGGACTGTCTGGCAGCAGGAAGAACTCAAGGGCGGCTTTCTCTCAGAGGTGCTTGCAGCGAGTGGCACAGGACAGAGACACAGGAGCCTACTAGAGCAGGGCTGATGGGAAACCAATGCTGTCTGCTCTGCCCTGAGACTCCGCCCCATTCAAGCTGAGCGCAGAGTCTTTTGCAAGTCTTCTCCCACAAGGGTGTCTCTAGCACAGAAGTTCTCCCAGCATAGACACAGCTGGTCCTCACAGCCAGTTGGCCTGGAGGTCAATTCCTCCCAGTAATCAAGGCTTAATTACAACAAGACTGTACACACAGCCCACAAAGGAGTGCACCAAGAGTGTCCACCTCAAGTGACTGGGGAAGCTGAGTCACTGGGCCCTATAGGACACCTAGCACACAAAGCCACTCTATCAACTCAGGGAAGCAGCCAAAATGTGGAGACAAAGAAACAGGTTACAAATGAAAGAAATGGAGGAAAGCAAATGACTGGATCTAGAGTTCAAAACCACAATTATAAGGTTTTTCAAGAATTTTCTAGAAAAGTCCAATAAATTTAGGGAGACCCTTGAGGATATGAAAAAGAAACAAGTAGAAATTAAGCATACATTGACTGAAATAAAAAAATATTATACAGAGATCTAACATCAGACTAGAGAATCACAAGAATCAAGTCAACGATTTAAAATACAAAGAAGCAAAAAACACTCCACTAGAAAAGAAAAAAAAATCCAAAAATGTGAAGATAGTGTAAGGATCCTCTGGGACAACTTCAAACATACCAACATCAGAATTATGGGGGTGCCAGAAGGAGAGAGAGAAATATACTGAAAACCTATTTGAAGAAATAATGAATGAAAACTTCCCACATCTGGTGAAAGAAATAGACTTACAAGTCTAGGAAGTGCACAGAACCCCAAACAAAAGGAATCCAAAGAGGACCATACCCAAGACACAGCATCATTAAAATACCAAGAGCAAAAGACAAAGAATATTAAAAGCAGCAAGAGAAAAATAGTTACCTACAAAGGAGCACCCATATGATTGTCAGTGGATTTCTCAACAGAAATTATGCAGACCAGACAGGAATGCCAAGAAATATTCAAAGTGATGAATACCAAGAACATACAACCAAGATTACTCTACCCAGCAAAACTATCATTCAAAATTGACAAAGTATAAAAAAATGATCAAGAGCTTCACAGATAAGAAAAAGTTAAAGGAGTTCATCATCACCAAACCAGTATTATATGAAATGCTGAAAGGCATTCTTTAAGAAGAGGAAGAAGAAAAAGGTAAAGATAAAAATTATGAACAACAAATACATATCTATCACCAAGTAAATCTAAAAATCAAGTGAATAAAAAAATCTGATAAACAGAATAAACTGGTGAATATAATAGAATCAAGGGCATAGAAAGGGAGTGGACTGACAACTCTCAGAGAGAAAGGAGTGTGGGGGTGCAAGAAGAAACTGGACAAAAATTGTACACCTATGGATGAGGACAATGAGGGAAGGGATAAGGGCAGAGGGTGGGGTGAGAACCAGGTGGAGAGGAGCTATGGGGGAAAAAAGAGGAACAATTGTAATAATCTGAACAATAAAGATTTATTAAATTAAAAAAGAAGAAAAAATTCCTGCCAATTGTGACCAGATAGATAAATCTGGTGAACATTATGCTAAATGAAATAAGCCAGACACAGAAAGACAAAATGCATATGAAGTTTTAAAAAGTTTAACTCATACAAAAGTGGTTGCCAGTGGCTAGGAATTGGGAAAAATGGATAAATTTCTATCAAAGGGTACAAACATTCCATTATGAGTAAGCTTGGGGAATTTAATGTATAGCATGGTGACTACAGTTAATAGTACTATCTTGTATACTTGAAATTTGCTAAGAGTGGATTTACGAGTCTCATCACACACAAAAAGAAATATAGCAAGTATGTGAGGTGACAGATGTGTTAACTTGATTGTGGTAATTTCACAATGTATACATGTATCAAATCATCACATTGTACACTCTAAATATAATAGTTTTTATTTGTCACTTATAATTCAATACAACCAGAAAAAAATGAAATAAGCTTAAAAACTGAAAGATTTTTTCCCCCTTAAATTTAGCTTCAAAATCACTTATGGCAAAAACCCAACTTGACCGAAGTGGAATGTCAGTTGTATATTAGTGGCCTTGCCAGTCATAAACGTCTCTGCCATTCTTAGCAAGTTTCTATTGTTTTAGTTACACTATGAAAATAACAGAAAGAACTAAATATACACTAATAAGCAACAGTGAAAACAAGAGACATCATGACCAATAGTAAGAAAATAAAGTCACTGCAAAAGTTCTATCAAGGTCTATCTATAAGGCATCTACTGGTGAATATGGTGAGGAATCTATACAACAGAGAAAAAGATGGACAAGTTGGGGAGTTTTACAGTGATAATAATGACCAAGCACTAATGATAAAGAGGAAAATGTTGCCAAGTGTAAAAGAATGAAAGATCTTAATAGTGTGTGGAACGGATTTTTATTCACCAAGATATGGACATATGCCATTAACCGGTTTTTGGTTTTGAAGCCTGTTAGTAAAGAACTAAACATTAACATTACATATGAGCACTCAGAGTATCAGTATAAAATAGCTGAAATCAAAGGTGAAACAGGTTCTGCTGATTGTGCGAGTTATATATGCAAATTTGCAAAAATAGCATCTAATGAAAACCTTAACCTGAAACCCATTAGCTATGCTTATATGACAGCTCTCAATTGACACTGTGTTCTTAGAAAAACATTAACAACATAAACATTTGGGCAGAGCGTGAAAAGGTCTTGAGAATGCCAACAAACACGGTGGCTACTTCCGTATGCTAGCACCCCAGACAGCTGTAAAAAACACATGGTAATAACTGAAAAAAGCCAACATCCGAAATGCTACACATGGCTGTAATCCCAAAACACTATGCTAAGTGAAAGAAGCCAATCACAAAATGCCCAATATATTATAGGAATCCATTGATATAAAATGTTCCATCATAGGCAAGTCTATAGAGACAGAGAGGAGAACAGTGGTTGCCAGGGGCTGGGGAAGAAGAAATGGGACTGACTGCTAATGGGTACATGGTTTCATTTGGGGATAATGAAATGTTCTGATATTAGGTACAGTGATAGTTGCCCAACTCTGTGAATGCACTAAAAACTACTGAACAACTTAAACTGACTTTGTATGTTATATGGATTATATCTCAATAATGCTGTTAAAATATATAGTTATCAGAGAAATGTTTCTGACAGATTCAACAATACTTTGTACCAAAGGCATAAGTTAAACTGGAAGATAATTGTACATCTTCATGTGTCTCTCCCAAACTTCTGGTGAAAAAATAAAGTGTTGGTGTTTGTTTATTTCCCTACAATGTGGTAAATATAACAAAACCGCATTCGCAAGGAATTTTATGGTCCGTGAATAATAGACACAAGTACTTTTTTAAAAATTCTACGCTTGCTATATTGAGCAAGGACCTCAAGGACTCAATATTTCCTTAAAGAGTTCCGTCTTCAGTCAGTTAAGTTAGAACAATGTTGATTAATCACCGGTAACAAATGCTTAGCACAGACTTTGAAAATGAAGATTTAAAAATGAGCTTGCCTATCAAGATTTGAAGGACTCCAGGCACACAAGGTAAAGAAGATAACAAACCACCTTGCTTACAAGAAAAATTATAAAGTGAAAAGAAGCTGTCATTGAAAATATGCTGAGCTTTAACCATGACGCACCAGTTTATGCTTTCCTTGGGCGATGGGGAAATGAAGCTGTTGAATACAGATAAAGATGACATCAGTAAGCATGAAAAGGATGCTACTGTGAAAAAAATCCAGAGAGGACTATGATAAACAAAGTATTATGATTTAACAGTTGGCCTTGAACAAAGTACATTTACTAGTGAGCAAGAGATTATGGCAGTTCACTCAATTAACAAGCTACCACTTGGATAAGCACATATGATGAAACCAATGATATTGGGGAAAGACTTCTTTAAGATCATCAATGATAGTGATGGTTTATCACTTGAGAATTCTGCTTTTGATTCATTAAATGTCTAATGAAGGTAAGACTAATATATCTTTTTTTTTTTTTTTTTACAGAGAGGAAGGGAGAGGGATAGAGAGTTAGAAACATCAGTGCAAGAGAAAACATCGATCAGCGAACTCCTGCACACCCTCCACCAGGGATGTGCCCCACAGCCAAGGTACATACCCCCAACTGGAATCAAGTCTGAGACCCTTGAGTTCACAGGCTGATGCTCTACCCACTGAGCCAAACTGGCCAGGGCAAGACAAACATATCTTCCTCAAACAACCAGATTAAAGAAATATATACTAAATGTGTAAGTTCAAGTCTTTGGCTTAGTTCAAACAGATACACATTTAAAGTTTAACTGAAAAATTTTCTTAAAAATATAGTCCAGCCGCACAGTTTGGCATGGCTCAGGAGTTGAGCTTTGGTCTGTGGCAGTGGTTGGCAAACTCATTAGTCAACAGAGCCACTATCAACAGTACAACGACTGAAGTTTCTTTTAAGAGCCAAATTTTTTAAACTTAAACTTCTAAAGCCACTTCTTCAAAATAGACTCACCCAGGCCGTGGAAGAGCCACACTCAAGGGGCCAAAGAGCCAAATGTGGCTCACAAGCTGCAGTTTGCTGACCACTGGCCTATGGATCAGGAGGTCACAGTTTGATTCCAGATCAGGGCACATGCCTGAGTTGTGGGCTCAGTCCCCAGTAGAGGGCATGCAGGAGGCAGCCAATCAATAATTCTCATCATTGATGTTTCTGTCTCTCACTCCTCTCCATTCCTCTCTGAAATCAATAAAAAATATTTTAAATTATATAAATATATATATTTATGTTTATCTATATATATTTAATTATATATTTATATATTTAAATATATATAGTCTATATTATTTATATATGTGTGTATATATGTGTGTGTGTATATGTGTGTATATATATATATACATATATATAAATATACATATATATATACATATATATAGTCCATATTTATTCGTGGTTTATTCCTTCCCTTCCTAATTGGTAAGCTATACAGTATATTTCCATTCCACTAATGGTTCCTTTCCCTTCTCTAACATAACTATGTTGCATGGCAGTACTATAGACAAAGGAAATATAGGGTGTCCCCCAAAAAATGTATACATAGACTTTGAATAACTGCAAATGCAGTATTTATTAAAATACATTTAATTTTAAAATTGAGCTACCAGCTGTTAAAGTGTGTATACATTTTTAGCGGGACACCCTGTATTTAACATATATTTAAGTTCATTTTTAAGTCAATGAAGGTTGATTAGTGTTATCAAAATACATGTAATATTCACTGTATACTAATACCCAGCAGTAAAAATGGTGAGAAATAACTTTATATTCTCTTAGATCTCCCTTAATTAACTATATTCCAACTGCTACTCTTTCAGGATTTAATGTGAAACTTGAAAAAGTTACCTAAATTTGATACATCTAAATCTCGCCCTGTGTAATGATTATAATAATACCTAATATACCTTGGGCAGAGGTTATAAGGATTAAATGATACAGTGCCTATAAAAGCTTGCTAATAAAGATAAAACTGTATGTATAATAAAACCTGAGTTCTACTTATCCCATGATATACTCCTCAGAACACTAGTCTCACAAGATAATTTCAGGAAAAAATGGTTTCTGAAAATATTCTTGAATAATGCCATTTATTCTGCATTTCTCTTGGAGCTGCCAAATGCATATATCAGTACTGAAAGCTTTAGGGAGAATCTAAAGTTTTATACACACACACACACACACTTGGTAATTAGTGTTTGGCACTAGGCTCAAACAAGATTCAGTTTAATTTTTAGTTTCCCCCATTTATTGACTATGAGTTTTGACCAAGTTATTTAACCTTTCTGTGTCTCCATTTTCTCATCTACAAAATGAAAATGAAATAATCACTCCCTCATAAAACTTGACCAAATTCAGTGAAGTGATGTGTATAACGTACTCAGCAGAGTGCCGGCAAGTACTACAATAGATGGCAGCAATTATGACTTTTGCCTTATTAATTCTGCTAGCATTAAATCTTGCTGAACTCAGCTTTTTTCATATTTTTGACCATGGAACCTCTTTCTTCCTAATTATGTATGTACACGGTTCCTCCTAGGACAACTTTGGGAAAGCACTCACTTAGGTAACTTTCTTCACTGTCATTCTTCTGAAACCAACAATGCAAGTGCCCAGAGAGGGATCCTTTGCCTTGAGAGTTGAGAGGATTTTTCCTGGAAGTGGAAGACATTTCTAGTAACTCAGGACAGTATGTGACTCTGTGTAGTCTTAACAGACTACAAGGTCACAGGTAGGAATGATTTCAGGAAGAAGTGTCAACTGAAGGTGTCCTGGGCATGTGAAACTTGAGGTAGGACTTGAGAACCTTAGAAGGCTTGTGTAAAAGGGAAAAAACTCAAATTTCAGAACTGTGCACAAAGACTTCCAAAGCACATTTTTCCTCTCCAACTCAAGGAAACTTAAAATGTTTCCATATGTAAGCTACTTAACTTGAACTTGACTGATTTTCCCTAATGCTGTTAATCTTTCCCTACATCAATCAGCAGGAGTGCTATTCCACCTTGTCTCTGAGTGGGTTCCCAAAATAAAAGCCCCTGGGGACATACCATTCCCATCTACTTCTTCCTGAAAGAAGTTTCTCTCCTAAGCCTGTGTGCTCTTCGACCCTCATAAACCTGGTGTGGGGGGAGGGGATCTCACAGTTTATTAGAGGAGAACACAGTTAACCCTTTATTTCTAGGACAAGAAAAGCCAAAATATTTCAATATAAATGTCAATCTATGATCAATTACTAGTGGCTGCTCAAAGCACTATGTTGAGGACAGTGAGGCCTTATCTGAGCTCAGCAAGGAAAGGCACTGGAGTCAACTTAGATGTCTGCTGAAAAGGGAGGAGGGAGGCGATGTGGTAAGAGTGCCATATTGCCAGCACCCTCTATAGGAACAGGTGCCCATCTTCCTTTCCCCTGATCTCTATCAGGGATCCCCCAAATCAGGACACCTGTAGGAATCCTTCTTTTTGGTACTTATTCTTACTCTCCCAGAAGATGCTAAAGGAGGAAGTGGAAAGGAAGAGACCAAGAACAGCCCATTCTTTTGGCCTTTTTTCTGTGCCTGCACAGACAAGACGAACACCCCCAGCTTGAAAATAGGCACCAACTTCTTGTGAACAGGGACAATGTTAGCAAGGCTATAATTAAGCACTTAAACTCACCAAAAGGCTCTGCCAACAACTAGCATTGAGCTTTTTGGATATGTTGTACTCTTTACTATATTTATCTTAATAGCATGTCCTCTGGGAGGCCTTCCTCTGATCACCTCAGGAAAAATCCATCCAGCTTTCCTCTGGGCAACCTTTCTAACCCATTTCTCTTCTGTGCAAATTTGGATGGGACTGATATGTTTACATCTCCTGTCTTCAGGAACGGTCCTCTCCAAGTCAGGGGCTATTTTGTTTCTCCTTCCTACTGAGCTCTGAGCTTAACCTAGAGTCTGGCATATAATAGATGTATATAAAGGGATTGAATTTTTTTTTAAATCTACTAATTCTATTCAAAACCAGGAACTGCACTCAGTTTTTCAGTAGAAGAACCTTTCATTTTTTGAATTTATGAGAATCTACCACTTCACTCTGATTGAGAGGTAGGAAAGGGAATAAAAGAAATCTGAGAAAATAAAAAGGTAAACTGAAGAGGACACAGAACTAGAGAAAAGTGGGGCAGTTCTAGTTCCTAATCATACTGCTGAGGCATGATGCAGTTCTCAGATGCTGAGAATTAGGGAAGATCAATAACGAAGGCCCAAACTGAGAAGTGATACAGATCCCAGAGAATGTACAATCTAGCTTGGAGATTGTTAAATTAACATCTGAAAATGTTTTTAGTCTAAATTCATAAATCCTTAGAGATTCGGTCTTCATAATTTGTTTTGAAACTTAAGGGATAGGCTTTGATGAAAACTATGCATGCCATTCATAAAAGACCATGCAGATGCTTTGGGCTAGGTGAGGGGAAACAACCAATTGGAATAGGAAGTTATTTAAAATAAAATTCACTTATAGAAACTTGTCTCCATGTCTGCCAAAAGATAAAATTCAGCCTAACCAGTTTGGCTCAGTGGATAGAGCATCAGCTTGTGGAGTGAAAGGTCCCAGGTTCACTTCTGGTCAGGGCATGTACCTTGGTAATGGGCACATCCCCAGTAAGGGGTGTGCAGGAGGCAGCTAATCAATGTTTTTCTCTCATCAATGTTTCTAACTTATCTCTCTCCCTTCCTCTCTGTAAAAATTCAATAAAGCATATTTTTTTAAAAGAAAACAAAACAAAAGATGAAAATTCAGACATCCTGTAAACAACCATCTCACGATCATTGTTTTTGAGTTTCTGTGAAAACTCTTTTGAAGAAGTTGGTTTTCTGCTCAGTATAGTTATGACACACAATCAATTCAATAACATAGCACTGAATTTTAAAATAAAGTCAATGTACTTGGATATTCAAAGTGTCAACCTGATTTTTTTCCTCATCCTGAACACCTGCCTTTCAGATGAGATTGAATTTTCCCATGCCATGTATGGATTTAAAAGTCAAAATAATTGAAACCATTACCCAAAAAAAGACCTCAGGAACCCTTATGACATTTTCTTTAAATGCATTCTGAAATATGAAGCCCAAGCCAGTGTAACCTTGAATGTGAATGCCTCTGTGAACTTCTACAGATCTCTGCAGAATAGGAATGACCATTGACCAGATCAGTCTCCAACCTCCTTTACAAAGGGAACAGGCTCAAGAGGACACAGCACTAGGCAGCCAGCTGCAACCAAAGGAAAGAAACCTCAAGAGAAACCATGCTGGTATCTTGATCTTGGATTTCTAGCCTCCAAACTGTGAGAAAATAAACTTCTGTTGTTTAAGCCATACAGCCTGTGTTCTTTTTTGGCTGCCCTAATCGATTCACACATGAGAGAATCTGAGAGATGATGTAATTTCACTAATGTTACCATTGTTGTCTCTGGGGTTCTAGAAGGTTGGCTGTTAGTCAATAGGTGTCAAAAGGAAAGAGGTAGATAAATTTTTAGTAGATTTCAATGTGTAGTAAACCAACCTCTTATAGGTCTCACTGAGAAAGTACAAAAACATGAAACTGTTATGAACAACAATAAAATAGCTCTTGGTTTTCCAATTTTCTTATTCTCCCCAAATTTAAGATAAACACAATCATGGCCTATTTTCCTTTCCAAGTGCCAGTGATGGATTTGGTAACAGCAGCCACAGCACAGCCTCTGGACCAGTGATACGAGTAACTTTACTGTCCAGAAAGGCTCCTCCGTATCTCCCCAGAGATTAGCAACCGAGAAGAGCATTATTTTTCACCTGAATCCACCAGCTATCAACACCAAGGCAAACTATTTAGAGTCAGGTAAGGTACTTTGTTCCTTGAAGATCCCCAGTACAAAACAATGAAAACCCTTAAAATTCTTTATAATGAACAAACCCTTAAAATTCTTTATAATGACTTTATGCATTCATATAAGTCATATTAACAAAAACTTAGCATCCATTGCCAAGACTTCTGAACAATGACTTACTAATCAAACCTCTAGCTTTAGGCATTGAACAATGGAAAATCCCAACACCACGTATCTCCTGAATCCCAAGTGAATTTCCCATGATTGAGAGGAAGTTGAAAGATGTGAACAAATACAGAAACAAACCCAGAGGCAAAATAACAGGCCATTTCACATGAGCACAATTCACATTTGCCAACAAGTTGATGCTTGATGAATATGAAATAATGATCCACAACTCAACCAAAATCATACGTTTAATGTGACCATATTTGACCCTTAGAAAAAACAAAGACGCCGAAACCGGTTTGGCTCAGTTGATAGAGCATCGGCCTGCGATTGAAAGGTCCCAGGTTTGATTCCAGTCAAGGCATGTACCTTGGGTGCAGGCACATCCCCAGTCAGGGGTGTGCACAAGGCATCTGATCGATGTTTCTCTCTCATCGATGTTTTTAACTCTCTATCCCTTTCCCTTCCTCTCTGTAAAATATCAATAAAACATATTTTTAAAAAAGAAGAAAAAGATAAAGACAAAGAAAGGTTATTTCTCAGGAAGTGTTTTCAAGCTTCTTGGGAAAGGAAGCCAACATTTTCACAGTCCACCCCATAAATTGGCCTTGGTATAGTCCTGCTACAAAATAACACAAAGAACCATATGCCCAATGATATACTCTGAAGATCTTAGGAAAGGGTTGTGCTAAAGGGAAGCAATAATAGAGAATCCAATCTTGCACAGTACATTCATGAAGTCCAATATTCTGCATGATTGTCTTGTGGTAATTAGGGAAAAGCACAATTGAGGGGACCTCCCCCAAATTATAATAGGCTTAATATTTTTGCAAATGCAAATCATAGTGGCTGACATATCACCACCTATTAAAACAAGTCACAAAACAGAGCATTCTGTTAAGGCCCCTCCCAGCCACATTCTTAGAAAGGTTTAGCCTCCAGGAGTTGGTAAAACAATTTGTTCAAATGCCTAAGTTTACAGGAATTGCAAGGTCACTATCCTAATTGCTAAAGAATTATAGCCAGCTCTCCCTAAAAATGTGAGATTCTCCATTTTCACATTTGGAATAAGGAAATAAACAGTTTAACATTATCCCAGATCCTGTATCACACAACATTATAATTGGCACCCTTGCTTTAGCAATAATGTGCTGAGGGAAGGAAGATACCACTTAAAAGTGGAGAACTAATCAGAACAGTCATTTCAGGAGAAACCTGAGAGGGACAGGACTTATAACCATGATTATGATTATGCTGCCTTCCCATACTGCAAACTTGCCAAATGGACTCTTCGAATCAGAACTGAGGCCCCAAATACAAACAGAGACTAAGGCATGCATCATGTAGACATTGTCCTGAATTAAGACCAGCTTATTTTCTCCCAATATAATTTAAGCTAACCTAACATACTGAAAAGATTGTAATATATTAGGCTCATAAGTTTCATTAATCTATTGATAAGAAACCACTAATATGTTATACTAGTCTTATCTGACTCACTCCTCTTTTGGCTAGCTATCCAATTAGAAACCACAGTGTTTTACATTATTGGTAGGTGGTAGAGTGCATTAAGAACATGGGCTCATGAGTTAGAATGTATAGGTTCAAATCTGTCCCATAGAATTTTCTTCAGTAATAGAACTATTCTGTATCTGCGTTGTCCAATCTGATAGGCACTAATCATATGTGACTATTGGGTATTTGACATGTAGTATGAATATTTAAGGACCTTACTTTTTTAAAAAAAATATTTTTTATTGATTTTTCACAGAGAAGAAGGGAGAGGGACAGAAAGCCAGAAACATCGATGAGAGAGAGACATCGAACAGCCACTTCCTTCACGCCCCCCACTGAGGATGTGCCCGCAACCAATCTTGCCCTTAACAGGAATTGAATCTGGGACCCTTCAGTCCCCAGGCTAACATTCTATTTACTGAGCCAAACTGGTTTCGGCAGAATCTTACTTTTAATATTTAATTTTAATTAACTTAAAAGTATATAGCCTCATGTAGCTAGTGGCTAGCCATGTGTCTTTGGACATGTAACCTAATTTTTTATGCCTGTTTCTTCACCCCTAACATGGAAATAAAAATAAAACCTCATCAAATTATTGAGGAGATGAAATAAGGTAAACCATCTGAGGACCTCAGCAGTTCTCAGAAAATAGGTTATTCTTCTGCAATGTATCTCACCCATCCCTTCTCCACGTTCCCTCTATAGCTACCTCTGTCAGACTCTTATTGTGCTCATAGTATCAAAAGACCCTCTTCACTTACCTCATTCCCTTAGGTGAGTTCTATCTCCAGCCATCCCAGTAAAATACAACCAATGAGTGATTTTAAAATGCAATTCTTAGTATATTACTCCTCTAACATTAAAATCTCTTACAAATCCCTTCAACAGAATGTACAGGCTGGCTTTTAAGACACTTTATAATCTGACCTTCAGATGATATTTTTACCCCTCACTACCCCTCACTGTTCCCAAATACAATGTACTGTGTCAGCCAGATGAAGCAACTTGCCCTTCCTCAGACTAACCATGCAATTTCTACTCCACACCAGGATGGCAATATATCCATTAAAAATATTCACTTCCTTTACCCTACTTCATTATACACATCTTTTCACACCTCATTCAAAAATTCATCCCCTCTAAGCTACATCAGAGAAGGCTGAGATGTTTGTGCTTTCTTGATTGCCCTCCAAAACCAAAAGCTCTTTAAAGACAAGGAGTTATGTTTTCATGTCTCCACATTAGTGCCTAGCATGGTACATGCATAAATGAGGGGCTCATTTCATATGTATGAAACTTGAAAACAGATGCTATTCAATTTGATCACTAGGGTCTTTGGAAAATTCAGCCAGTTAAACCACTAAAGATGTTAGAACTTCCTATCTTAAATAGCTGAATAAATACCATAGAAAGATCTATTGATTTCTTAAGCGAATGTATATTTTAAAAACAAAACCCTTAATTCCCTGCTGCCCTTCAGAATCCTGCTAGTGGAACCTCCCATACATAATTTAAACTTGGCCTCCAGCCTGACTAGCATGGTTCAGTAGTTGAGCATCGACCTATGAACCAGGAGGTCACAATTTGATTCCTGGTCAGAGCACATGGCCTGGTTTGGGGTCTCATCCCCAGTGTGGGGAATATAGGAGGCAGCCAATCAATGATTTTCTCTCATTGTTGATGTTTCTACCTCTCTCTCCCTCTCCCTTCCTCTCTCTCTAATAAGTAAATTATTTTTAAACTTGGCTTTCAATCTCTTTCAGCTTGTGATTTGTTTACAAGCTAACCTACATCCACATCTGTCCCTAAACTCCATCTTCCCTTGCCCTCTTGACTTTCTTACAACTTTGAAACTTTCTTAAACTTCTCTATTCTTGACTTTCCATCGCACTTACATTCCCACACACCCACACACACTTTGGAGAACTTTTTCAGCCACCTTACCACACAGCCTTCAAAGCTTCTATAAAAACTCCATCCCCAACTATTTTCTCCCTGTCCAATGAGATAACCCTCCTACACTTCCCTTAGCCAACAGATAATTGAGAAAAAGGAAAGATGGAGGTTATCAGAAAGAAAATGCCTTGAAATTTTCCCTTCAGTCTAAGTTTTAGTAGTGTTTCTGGCACAAAAAGAGAGATCTTTGATCTCAAAGAGAATGGTCTAGAGAAAATAACATACAGATAGCTTTTTGTAATTTGGACTCCCTTTTGAGATATTCTCTAAGGCTATGATTCTCAAACTTTGGAGAGTAGTAGAACCATGGAGAGTACTTGGTGAGATGCTGGTTCCTGAGGAATCTACGTCATTTGTCTGGGGCCACCTAGAACCTGCATCTAATGAACATCCACAAGGTCAAGACCACACTGACAAGCACTACGAATGCCTCCTCTCCTTTTCTAAGCCAGCCTTCTGTTTCCTCTCTGTACACCAAGAGAACAGGAATAACTAACTACAGCAAAAAGACCTACATCTGGAAATAACAGACTCTCCCAAAGAGGCACTTAAGTAAAGAAGCTGGGGCAGAATAGGGCAATCAGGCACACAAGGCCAAGACTAAAAGGCTCAGGGTAAAAAGAGGTCAAAACAATGGCAAATCCCAAGCCTGAGAGAAGAGCTGGGGGAATTCAGATCAAGCAAAGGGGAAAAAATAAAAGAATTGCTGTTCTACCATCTGAACATGTGTGGAACAACACATTTAATTGCAAATTGTCAGCTCTTTGAGAAGAATCTAACCACATTTTAACACAAAGTATCTAAGCTGCGTCGGATCGAGTAATATCATCCAAAACTAATCTCATCAGGTCATTTCCTGAAATCAAAGAAAGAGAAGAAAGAAAAAAGGGTAATTTTCTAGCCTAGGCTGGGTCCTGCCATAGGAAGTAGCTGGACAGAACATCTGCAGGAAATTAGAGGTATTAGTAGATGAGAAAGGACTCTAACAACTAAAACAGAATAGCCTTACATGCTTGGGCAGACCCTGGACAGTCCATTTTTACTTGTTGACCCAGTATAACTGTTATTATCACATCTTTTCTTCCCAAAAGACCAGGTGTAGCAGTAAATTACATAATCACCCTAATAATAGCTTACAGGCACATCATGAGCATTGAGCGAAGTGCTCTAGGTAAGCCCTAAACACCACAGGGGACCAGCATCAGTTCTATTATTACACCCATCATTGAGCTGAGGAACTTTGGAGGTTGTTGTAAGTTAAATTATTTGCCTGCAGCCAAACAGTCAGTAAATGACAAGATTTGAATTCATGTCTGCAAAGGCAGCTCTCTTAACTTGGGATTAGTGAACTGCAGCCAACTTTGATAAATAGAGTTTTATTGGAAAACAGCCACTTCAAAGACCAGACCTGTGCAGTTACAACAGAGAATTTCCAGATCACAAAGCTGGAAATATTTACTATCTGGCCCTTTATAGAAAACATTTGCTGATCTGGATTTTTCCTGACACTTAAGGGAAAGCACCCAAAGCACAAATTCACAAACCGGGATCTTCTAACAGGAATGACCCAAGATCAAAGAAACCTTGGCACAATAGTAGAATAAGTTTTCCAATTTAAACGTTTCAGGGTTATCTGGAAGGGGGGTTATTTTGTTTTGGTGTTTGGGGTTTTTTACCTTAAGGTTTGTTGTACATTGAGCTAGCAATGGTTACAAAAACATAGCATTCATATGTAATTTTTAAAAAAAAAAAACAGCCACAAAATAAAAAAGTTATTCCCAAAAGCCCACAATAATGGGGGTACGTCAAAGTGACATAGAAACCAATGGAAAAAGCTCCCAATGGCCAAAACTCAAGCAATTTGAGCAACAAAATGAAGTAATGTATTATAACCTAAAGTATAAAATAAGTACCTATTAAATCCATAGTGATTAAATAAATTATTGATTTAGTAAATAAGTGGAGGAGAAAAGAGAACTCCTATGCAGAATGTCAAATAATGTATGTAGATACTTCTCCCTACAGGAGAAAGTTCAGATCTCCTACAGAGTAAACATGAAAGGGGTGGGGGCAGGTAACCTGACAAACATAACTTCAACTAGGTGATCAAGATTAATATCAACAGTGATAAGTCACATGGGTAGCTGATATCCTTGATGTGATATGTTGAGAATGGTGCTTTACCTCTGTGATCTCCCTCCCCAAGACCTACAACCCCAATCTAACTATGAGAAAAACCATCAGCCAAATTTGAGGGGCATCCTACCAAATACCTGAACTGTACCCTCAAAGTCATCAAAAACAAGCAAGGACTAAGGAACCATCCCAGTACAGCCAAGAAGAATCTAAGGAGTAACACAGTACCCTGGGTAGGATCCTGGGACAGAAGAAAAGACATTAGGTAAAAACTTTGAAAGTATCGATAAATTATCAACTTTAGTTAACAATATTTGCCAGTATTTTTTCATTAATGTGTTGAAGTACCATCCTATCTAATCAAAGAATAATATGCAAATTGACCATACCTCCACTACACCCACCAGCCAACCAGAGAGAGTATGCAAATTAACTCAACCAAGATAGCTACATCCAAAGAGAGAGCAGGAGAGAGGCTTGGGTTGCCCCTGACAATGGAAGAAGCCAAGCTTTCTGCACACACTGTCTGCTACAGGCTACAAAGTTTCAATTGTAGAAGATAAATAAATCCCAGATATCAGGGCCTCCACTTGGGTCGCCAGGGGATGTGGCTGGCCTGCAAACCACCACAGGCCCCTTGCCCAGGCCACCCCATGCCCCAAGGGAACACCCACCCTGATCCAGGACACCCTTCATGGCAAACCAGCTGACTCCCACCCATGACCAGGCCTCTATCCTATCTAATATAAGATTGACCATCACTCCAACATACAAGATGACTACCCCCATATGTTCAAAATATCCTGCTCCCATGTGGACACAAGATGGCCACCACAAGATGGCCAGTAAGGGAGGGCAATTGTTAGGGACCAGGCCTGCAAGGGAGGGAAATTGGGGGTGATCACACCTGCAGGGGAGGGCAGTTGGGAGAGACTAGGCCTACAAGGGAGGGCAGTAGGGAGTGATCAAGCCTGCAGGGAAGGGCAGTTGGGGGTGACCAGGCCCACAGAGGAGGGCAGTTAGGGGCAAACAGGCAGGCAGGGGAGCAGTTAGGCATCAATCAGACTGGCAGGAGAGTGGTTAGGGGGTGATCAGGCTGAAGGCAGAAGTGGTTAGGAGCAATCAGAAAGGCAGGCAGACAAGCAGTTGGGAGCCAGCAGTCCTGGGTTGTGAGAGGGATGTCTTCCTGCCCGTTTAGAGGATCCACGTAGGAACGGGCCTAAACGGGCAGTTGGACATCCCTCAAGGGGTCCCAGATTGGAGAGGGAACAGGCTGGGTTGAAGGACACCCACCCCCGTGCATGAATTTTGTGCACCAGGCCTCTAGTACTAATATAAGAGGTTAAGACAGGGGAAGTTGGTGTGGGGGTACATGGGAACTCTCTGAACTTACTGCACAGTTGCTGTTTTTTTATCTAAAACTATCCTAAAGCTAAGTTTTGTGTGTTTTTTTTAATAATTAAGAGGACAAAAATAGCTCTCACTTTTCTGTGTCTAAACTTGCAGGAGGATCTAATTTGGAAAAGATTTCCTTTTCCCATTAGATTTATATACTGTAATTCTAATTTTGTCTGGAAGGTACAAAACACAGATTCTAAAATTATTGCCACAGAAATAATTCAGTTTGTGATTGATGCCAAAACAGAATAAATTAAACATGACAGAGATTACCAAGTTACTCTGAGCAAAATTCTGTATAAGAAATTTAACACTTGAGATGATAAAGGAAACACTACTTAATGAAATCCTGGAAGATACTAACTTAGACATCAACAATAGATATCCTGGTCTACTTTGCTTGGCTTCTGGAATAACATTAAATAGCACTAGTGTCACCCACTGTTCTTTGAAAATTGATCCTTCTTCTCAGAGAGGAAACTTCTGCAGGAAAAAATACATCCAGCTTCAAATATACATACTATCCTATAGTCTCAGACTCAAATGTCTACAGAATTACTACGGATTGCTGGCAAGGGGCATATGACATGCTATTCTAAGATGTGTGACCCAGCTCCTAACCATCTCCCTATTGGAGGAATAGGCCAAATTCTCACACCATGTTCTTCTTGTCTTTTATCATTTAATACAATTGTAACAAAATATTTTTCTATGTAATTATTCATTGAATTCCCATCTGAAAGCCTTGTGAGAACCGTTTTTATTTCATTCGTTGCTATATCCCTAGGATTCTATGCACCCAAGTCCTGGCAAATATTAGGTGCTCAATAAATATTTGTTCAATAAATGAAAGAACTCATCAATCATAGGTTAGCAGAGTTTAGCTCAAGTCCACAGACAACTTCAGATAATTTCAAATCCATGCACTTCCATCCACAGTTCATTTAATGTTTCTGCTTTGAGGAACATCAAAATATTGCCTTTGGCTCACTAGCTTTATTTGTGCTAAGTCAGTGTTATAGGTTCAAACAACTCTGTAATGAAAGAAGTGATTAGCATTATCCTTGTGTTCAAAGTGTCAGAAAAAAATATGTAGAAAGCAAGGAGTTGTACATGAGCTTCCAATTGCATGATGGATTTCTATTAACAACAGTACTTTTTCAGAGGCGAATATCTCCTGGGCCTGGGCTAAATTTTCAGACTATGGTTGTGCAAATCTATGTCAATTCATGTAGCTATTTAAACTATGACCTTATGTTTTAAATATCTACCTTCTAAATAAAAGTGTCCTGTCAAGAAATGTTTGTAATTTATTTTTTAAAAAAAAAAAAAACTCATGTTCAGTGTGTTAACATGAAAGAATAAACAACCAAGACTTGAAAAAACTAATTTCAGTCTTGACTGAGCCCTTTAACCGTTTATCAGCTGACGACCTTTAACAGACATTATTCTAGGCACACAGTGCAGTTAGTCAAATCAGTTAAGCAAACTAAATTTCAACTCCCAAATTTAGATGAAGAGAGTAAATCAAATGGAGAGTAAGCATATGCAACCACCATCAAAATTCTGTAAAATAACATAGAAGTTACTGAAAAACAAAAATCTGTAGCACTGTTTATTGTTTGGGGTACTGTTTGCTATGTAAAAATTTCTGCATGTAAGTTTTCAGAAGGCCAGGAATTTCAGGTTTCCCTAAATACAGAAAGCATTAGGTTCAAATCTGACAAGATCCAAACCCAGAGAAAACAGATGACTACGTGTTGTATGCCAAAGATGCATTTGTGATTCAGAGGAAGTCAAAATCCAGATTTAATTAAGACAAGAAGTGTTCACAGAAAATGATTAAGTGAGAAAGGAATCATAGTGGTAAATAGATGCTCTCATATTTTACTCTGCATACTTAGCTATTTCTTAACTGGGTTACAAGGAGAATATACTTAGGAGTTATATTGCCCGTGGATAACACTGAAAATAACTTACTAACAGAAATGAAGGATGACTCATCCCAATTCTCTCTCTCTCCTCTTCTAAAGGTAGAATTTCAAGAAAAGTAGAAGCATATTCCCCAGAACTATTCAACTCATCACCTAGAAAAGGGGCAGCAGATGAAGGGACAGCATTCAGAAAGTTAATGAACTCCCACATTTCATAATCAGAATTAAGAGCCTCTCGGTTCCTCAACACACGTCTCTGTTGTTCCTTCTTCACAATTAAAGAGCTTCTTTGCCATCTGGGCAGAATAATATGCAGGCTTGCTTCTCTCACCCTGAGTTTAATTAACATTAGTAGGGGTCATGGGAATTTTCCAAGGAGAAAGCTGGTACAGGGCAAAGCTGGAAAATGTCTCTTGGGCCTCACCCCCTTTCTGAGCTCTACTTTCCAAAGGCTGGCTATGCTGGGCTCAGGCAAGCCTCATTTCAATGAATCTCTTTCTTTGATTGCATGTCATTCCATTCTGTGGCTGACAGATAGCACCCACAAGGACACACCAGAGAAAGAGAGCTAGTGTGTGGTTATGAAAATAACTACAGAGGAGGCAGGTGGGAATGATATAAACTTACGTGTTGAATATCAAAGGTCACTTTTCCTAATCTAAGTCCACCAGGGCATTATAGAACTCCATCCACTACTGAACTGTTTCAAATTCACAGCCTAAAATAGGCTGGAACATGGCTGAGCAGAAATGCCTCCTGAATTTCTTTAGTTTTCTGCTAAAGGGTATGAAAATCAAGAGTTAAGGCTGAGACAATTGGTACCTGGTTCCTTTTACCTTCACATCATGGCTGTAGCTATATTTCAACAAGATGGCAAGTCTCCTGGGAAATCATACTAAAGGGCAGAATTATGAATTAAAAAAACATGTCTCTGTGCAATACAGAGAGACCAGGGAAACAGGAAGGGAATGAGGTGGAGGAATTAGTGTCTGAGGGACAGCACACCAGAAACTGAAAATGTGGGGAAGGTAAAGAAGGGGGCCTGAAAAGGACAGAAAAAAATAGACAGGTTTATTGACTTGCCACCAGCTAGCTGGGGACAGGGAGAGGAAGGAAAGGGAATTCAAGCTCCAAATAAACCCTCTGGATGCTGCTCACTCAAATTAGCATAGGAATCATGAAGATGAGGTCTTTGACTGAGACACTCCCTTTTCCAGTAAGACTTAGGAATTGATCTTACCCTGCATTGAACTGACCGTGCAGATACTCTAAGGAAGTATCTATTGCGTTCTCACTTTCTCCAAATAAATCCAAAATTCTTAGCCCAGGGATCTCATTTCCCTACATATCACCTACCAAAAGGCTTGGTTCACCATACATATGCATAGTCCTTGCTCTGGGTAGGCCTATCCTTTCCCAGTAAAGGCAAGGACAAAGCAAACTCCTAAGCAACAGTCTTCTGAGCTCACCCTGAATCCAGTTAAACTTCAAGGCACCAGAAGAAAACACTTTCACCCCTTCTCACTCTTGTTTCTTTAGCAGCAATAATGCCAATAAGTAGAACAGGAAGATGAAGACAGACACTTAGGTGCTTTATTACCTGTGCTGAGTCAACAGGTGGAGGACGAAGCTGGCAGTATCCAAGGGTTTAAAACAGCAGTCTCAATACAACCCTTCTGTTTATAACTCAGTTTTCTTCAAGAGCTAATTCTTGGTGAATTACTTACTCCAAACCTTTCCCACCAGGTAGAGTTCATGGAACCACACTTAGCCCCACTTTCCTAATTATAATGTCATTATCATAAGGTGGGTTCCAGCTGACAGGGCAGCCAACAGAGTACCACTGTTTCCAGGGTAACCTTAACAAAAAGCTGTAGCTCTGCTTGCTCACATTCCTACTCTATCCTTGCCGCTCCCTTGCCTGCTCTTGTGGTTAGTTTATGACTTCATTCTAGGTCTTTCTCTCCTCCCTTGTTCCTTCTTCTCTACTCTGAGTGGCTAACCAATATAGTGGCCCTTGAATTTACTTATTTTATTTCTGCTCATTTTTCTTTCTACCATCTCACTTTTATTTATCCCCACCTACACAAAAGATTCCCCCTCTAGGCAATATTTTCTATCATATCATAAAAGTAATACCCATTAACATTAGTATATTGAGGAGAAACCAAGATGGTGGCATAGGTATACACCTAAACTGCTGCCTTACACAATTTCAAAACTACAACTAAAAGACAAAACAGACATCATCCAGAACCACAGGAAAGCTGGTTGAGTGGAAATTCTACAACTAGAATGAAAGAGAAAAGCACACTGAAACTCAGAGGAGCTGCAGGAGACAGAGGTACGCACGAGTGGAGAGGACTGGCAACTGAGTGCGTGGCTCGATTTTTCAAGTGGGAGGGAGACAAAAGCTGCCAACTGCGCTGAACTCCAGTTCCAGGCCAAACTCTGGGGACCCAGACCCATTTGGGGAGAAACTGGACTGTCTGGCAGTGGGCAGAACTCGAGAGCCACTTTCTCTCAAGAGGTGCTTGCAGCGATTGCCATGGGACACTGAGACACAGAAGCCTATTAGGGGAGATCTGATGGGAAACCAATGCTGACTGCTCTGCCCTGAGACTACGCCCATTCAAGCTGAGCATAGAGGCTTTTACAAGTCTTCTCCCAAAAGGGTGTCTCCCCACAGAAGTTCTCCCAGCATAGACACAGCTGATCCTCACAGCCAGTTGGCCTGGAGGTCAATTCCTCTCAGTGATTCCAACAACAATCAAAACTTAACTAAAAAACTGTGCACACAGTCCACAAAGGAGTGCACCAGAGTGTCCACCTCAGGTAAATGAGGAGGCTGAGCCACTGGGCCCTACAGGATACCTAGCACACAAAGCCACTCTATCAACTCAGAGAAGCAGCCAAAATGTGGAGGCAAAGAAACAGGTCAAAGATTAAAGAAATGGAGGAAAGCAATGACTGGATATAGAGTTCAAAACCACAGTTATAAAGTTTTGCAAGAATTTTCTTGAAAAGGCTGATATATTTAGCAAAAACCTCGAGAATATGAAAAAGGACCCACTAGAAATTAAGCATAAACTGACTGAAATAAAAAATATACAGAGATCTAACAGCAGACTAGAGGATCGCAAAAATCAAGTCAAAGATTTCAAATACAAAGAAGCAAAAAGCACCCAACCAGAAAATCAGAAAGAAAAAATAATTCAAAAATGTGAAGATAGTGTCCCAAGGAGCCTCTGGGACAACTTCAAGCGTACCAATATCAGAATTGTGGGGGTGCCAGAAGAAGAGAGAGAGCAAGATACTGAAAACCTATTTGAAGAAATAATGACTGAAAACTTCCCAGATCTGGTGAAAGAAATAGACTTACAAGTCCAGGAAGTGCATAGAACCCCAAACAAAAGGAATCCAAAGAGGACCACACCAAGACACATCATAATTAAAATTCCAGAGCAAAAGACAAAAAGAGAATATTAAAAGCAGCAAGATAAAAACAGTTAATTACCTACAAGGGAGCACCCAGTGATTTCTCAACAGAAACTATGCAGGCTAGACTAGAGTGGCAAGAAATATTCAAAGTGATGAATAGCAAGAACCTACAACCAAGATTACTCTATCCAGAAAAACTATCATTCAGAATTTAAGGTCAGATAAAGAGCTTCACAGATAAAAAGCTAAAGGAGTTCATCACCACTAGACCAATATTACATGAAATACTGAAAGGTATTCTTTAAAAAGAGGAAGAAGAAGAAAAAGGTAAAGATAAAAATTATGAACAACAAATACATATCTATCAACAAGTGAATCTAAAAATCAAGTAAATAAAAAAAATCTGATGAACAGAATAAACCAGTGAATATAATAGAATCAGGGGCATAGAAAGGGATGGACTGACAATTCTTGAGAGGAAAGGGGTGTTGTGGGGTGGGGGGAAGAGACTGGACAAAAATTGTACACCTATGGATGAGGACAGTCGAGGTAAGAGCAGAGGGTGGGGTGGCAACTGGGTGGAAGGGAGCTATGGGGGGAAAAAAGAGGAACAATTGCAATAACCTGAACAATAATGATTTATTAAATATATTAAAATAAAAATAAAATTAGTATATTAAAATAACTACAGTGTGGGGAGGGTTGGGGGTTAATGGAGGGATGAAGACACATATGTAATACCTTAATCAATAAGAAATTTATAAAAAAATAACTATAGTTTATTGAATACTGCCTTTGTGTCTGGCTCAATGTTAAAAGGTTTATTAGTATATGCCTTCCTTATACGACTTAACCTTCGTAATAGTCCCATGAAGCAAGTGCCATTATGTTTCCATTTGACAGAAGAGAAAACTGAAGCTTAGGAAGATCACTTTCACAACATTTGTCTGATTCTAAGAGCAAAGCTCTTAACTGATACTGTGCTGTCCGTAGAAAGCCTAGGTCCAGCATTTTGTTTATCTTTTTCCAGGTCCACAGAAGAATGTATATATTTTGGGCTACATGTTTGTTTTCTTAAAATTCACCTTGAAACCCTAAACCAAGTGGGATGGTATTCAGAGCTGGGGGTGTGTGGGAGATAATTAAATCATAAGAGTGGGGCCCTCGTGATGGGATTGGTGCCCTTCTGAGGAGACAAGAGAAAGCTTGCTTCCTCACTCTCTACTCTGAACCATGTGAGGATACAACAACTCCCAAGCCTTCAGAACTACGAGAATAAATGTATGCTGTTTAAGCCATCCCGTCTTTGGTATTTTTGTTATAGCAGCATACATTAACAAAGCATTATACATAGAAGTGATTTAAGTTTAATATCCTTGAAAGACTTTACATAAATGTACACAAATCTGAAAATGATTTTTAAATATATATCCTGACTTATGGCTTTAAAAATATAGTCACCACAAGTTAAATTGAGCAGAAAGATTGTGGAATATAGAAGAAATTCAAGATTATTTGTTCTTTTATCCATAGCTTCAATCTGAGGTAGCTCATATTTCACAATTTCCTTGAGATTCATAGTAATTTTTTCTTACCATCAGAATTGGCTTTATTTCTGGCCTTATACCACCTACTAATAGTCACAGAATGAGGTTGCAAAGCTTCCAACACCCAAATAACAATATCCTCCCCATTTTCACACCTAATATTCTACCATTCAGGGTCAATTCTTTGGGCTAAACTGTGTCCTCTTGCTAGATCCTCTTTTAAAATATAAATGTATTCACTGGGGAAAATCACTAAGCCACTCATAGTTTCATGTGAATAAATATTCCAAATGCCACGTGACAAAAGGATTAGGGAAAAAAGAATAAGCAACATTATTTCAGGGAGGAGCGAGAGCCCAGAAATGGATGAGATGGCCCAAAGAGGATAGCAGACCAGTCAAGACAAACTTGTCCCCATATGTTGACCTGGGTTCATTCTGCTTTCTAATGAGAGAGTGCATAGGAGGGGGTTTCATTTACTGAAGGAAAACTGGTCATAATCCTAGCCAGGGGGTGATCAGGCCAGGATGGAATGGCAGGGGCAATTGGGGGTAAGCAGATCAGTAGGGGAGCCATTTGGAGGTGAGCAGGCTATCAGTGGGGGTCAGTTGGAGGTGATCTGAACAGCAGAAGGGGGGCAGTTTGGAGTGAGCAGGCCAGCAGGGGACAGTTGGGAGTGAGCAAGCCAGGGGAGGGGAGGAGATGTTGGGGGTGAGTAAGGGAGCAGTGGGAGCAAGCAGGCCAGCAGCAGGGTGTAGTTGAGAGTGAGCAGGCTATCAGGCAAAGTGGTTAGGGGCAATCAGGCAGGCAGGCAAGCAGTTGAGCGGTTGGAGCAGCAGTCCCAGATTGTGAGAGGGATGTCTGACTGCCAGTTTAGGCCCAATCCCTGTAAACCAGCAGTAGGACATCCTTTAAGGGGTCCCAATTAGAGAGGGTGCAGGCTAGGCCGAGGAACATCCACCTCCATGCATGAATTTCATGCACCAGGCTTCTAGTTGGTAATAAATCCAAAAACTAAAGTTGAAAGATTATGCTACAGAAAAAGCTATGTCTGATCAATTCCAACTGACCAAGTGAGAGCCACAACTTTAATAAACTTGATTTAAAGGCAAAATCATCCAAGTATCACTTTTGTTGAATCGAAGGGGTGAACTGCTTTTATCTTAATTGAAATTATACATCTGTTTTCACTCATAAAACATCAGTAACAATTTGAATTGCCAAAATCTTTAATCATAGAATTATTTGCTTTTCAGGCCTGTCAAGTGGATAGTTATATTAAAGGTACCACCTCTTTTATCCCTCAGAGTTGACTGCTACTCATTTAACCTGAGTCTTTTACCAAATACATGGAGTCTTTTTTATATGTTTAAAAGGAGGAAAACTTTGAGAAGTCTTTAATTCTCCTTAGCTCCTTAAAATCAGTTCATTTGTTAACGGTGTCTCAAGAGCCATGTTTCACTAACTAATTTCTGTGTGTGATGTTCCAAAATATTAGAGACTCAAAGGGCTCAGAAAATCAACTGTGTTTTTTCTGTTCTAGAACCAACATCCATCAACACCAAAGTTATCACTGTTGTTTCAACTAAAGTCATCAAAACTGAACATGAATATTAAACATCAAATTATATTGGTCAGGATAGTTCAATCTTCAACAACAACAATCTAAATTCTATCCTAAGTAGGAATAATACTTCTGGACAAGTCATTGCACCTTAATAAGAACCATAATCCTGCCTTTTTTAAAGAAGTCTTGATTATCTGCCACACCCACTTCTGACAGCTTTGGTAGAGGAGGCTAACTGAAATGATATATGAAATAATACTTTATTATCTTTCTGGCAATCCTCCACACCCTGAGCTCTCTGAACATCATCCATTCCTTAATAACAAGCCATTCTTTGCTTCCCAGTTACATGAGGGGAAACACAAATTTATCATTAAACAAAAACGGACTTCTACTAATTTAGCAAATTTAGGGATCTCAAGCCACAAGCAAGCCGAGTCTTTTGCAAGAGACAAGAAAAAAGGCAGAAAAATTAAGAATTTGGGCCTGTCTCTAACTTGCTTACTCTGACTTAGTGCCTAAATGCCCTTTGCCTGGCTGTTTCTTTTTCATCTCTCAGGAAACAACTAAGCAGTTGCTCCCTCCAGGTACCTTCTTTGAAACGTGTGTCAAAGCCCATCCCCACAGCAACCTGGGCTCCCTGTAGTACACTTTCCTAGGTTTTTCCATCTGCACTGTTTCCTTATCTATCTCCCCACTGGACACCAGGTTAGGTGAGGCAGAGGACATGTCTAACCTGATCCCCATGCATCATCAATACCTAGCATTGTCTTAGTGCAGTCCTTTGAGGCTGCTGTAGCAGAATACTATTGACTGGGTGGCTTATAAATGACAGGAACTTATTTATCACAGTGCTGAAGGTTGCATAGACCAAGATCAAGGCACTGTAAGATTCAGTATCTGGTGAGAGCCATCTTCTCACTGTGTCTTCATATGGCTGAAGAGGCAAGGGAGCTCTCTGGAGTCTCTCTTATAAGGGCATGAATCCATTTATGAGGGCTCCAAAGTCCTCATAATTACCTCCCAAAGGCCTTATCTCCTAAGATCATCACATTGCAGGTAAGGATTTCAACATAAGAATTTAGAGGAGACATACATATTCTGTCAGTTGTTATACTCCAGATATGATTGCAGAATAAAATGGAATAGCATGGAAAGAGTGAAATGGAATAGCATAGCAAGGAATGCCAAATTTAACAGTAAACAAGTATGGCCTGCTCCTAATTTAGCAATTTAGGGATCTCACGTATCACTTTAGAATAGAATGATATGACCATAGTCCCCAGCTATCCCCTCTTAGCAATTTTACTCTCCAGAACTGAAAATTTTAATTTATGAAGATTGCCTTGGGCAAACAAGTAATTGCCTCAGAATCAGACAACAACAAGTAAGATGTCTCATTACATTAGATTTGAAGTAATGATGTGATCAACCATGCAACCCAGAAAACAAACAAGTTCAAGAACAGTATTTTTCCTGCCAGAGATGGTTGACTGTGACAGGAATAACAAGCAATACACTAGTTTTTTGTTTGTTTGTTTGTTTGTTTGTTTACTCAGGTAACTGGCATGTAGTTCCTTTAATCGAAAACATGTCTCATAGACACTCTACTATCTATGTTCTCTTCAAGAATACACCACTTAGTACCCTCAGGCTCTGTTATCTTTCCCAAAGTACAACAACTTGTCATACAAACTAGATGGAGAGTCACCCATGCATTCTACAAGTATTTACTAGTTTATATGATGTTAGAGATTCAAGAGGCACGATGTAACTACTCAGAGCACAGACTCTTGAGCTGGACAGAAATAGGTCTGAATGCTGGTTCCAGTATTAACTAGTTCAGTGTCCCTAAATCAATTACTAGAACTCTGAACCTATTTTCTCATTCATAAAATAGAATTAAAACCATCTCATGGGCCCTAGCAAATTTGTTTCAGTGGATAGAACGACCACCTGCAAACCAAAGGGTCCCAGGTTCAATTCCCGTCAAGGGCATGTACTTGGGTTGCAGGCTCCTTCCTGGCCCCAGCCCTAGTCAGGGCTCATGCAGGAGGCAGCCAATCAATGAGTTTCTCATACATCAATGTTTCTGTCTTTCCCTCTCTCTTCCACTCTCCCTAAAAATCAATGGAGAAATATCTTTGGGTACGAATTAATAAAACAAAACAAATAAAAACACTTCGTGGACAGAGCCACGTTGTACTGCTGGGCACATTGTGAAATCCTGCTCAGAGAGGCATGGGGAAGAACAAATAAAATGCCAAGGGCCTAACCCAAAGTCAGCAGCTCAAGTGTTGGCTGATAGCATTATGCCACGATGAGTCAGATATGGATCCTGTCCCCCAGGAGCTTGCAGTTGAGAATGGAAAGTGATAATGTGTGTAGATAGAAAGGAAAGCACTTCAGACAGTTGTCAGTGCAGATCAAGGGCAACTGAACCTGGGAAGAAGGTAACTGTTTCCAGGTCGAAAGACTGCGTGGTAACTTACCATTTGCCATGTGAATCATTTCTGAGACACGCCATATTAAGAGAAGGTAAGTGCTAGATTAAAAACCTGAGACCAGCCCAGCTGGTTTGGATCAGTGATTGAGCATCAACCTATGAGCCAAGAGGTCACTGGTTCTATTCCCAGTCAAGGAGCATACCCCAGGGGGCTGGAGGGAAGGGGCGTGCAGGAGGCAACTGATGGATGTTTCTCTCTTATTGATATTTCTATATCTCTCTCCTTCCTCTTTCTCTACAAAAATCAATAAACTTTTTTTTAAAAAACTGAGACCATTTTCAGCACAAAGTTCTTCATGATGCAGGTGCATAACATAATGTATATGGCACAGTATGACATTCATGAAACAGCTACATATCCAGCAAAAGTGGTCTGAGTTCATTTTGGTTAAAACACAATTCATTCTTGCTGACCAACCAGTAGCTCAGTTGGTTAGAGCATCATCCCAATGTGCCAAAGTTGCAGGTTTAATCCCCTGTCAGGACACATACAAGAATCAACAAATGAATGCATAAGTAAGTGGAACAACAAATCAGTGTTTTTTTTTCTCTCTCTCTAATTAAATTATTTTTTTAATTTATAATTCTTTTTTGTTGAAAGTATTACATATGTCTCCTTTTTTCCCCTCCCATTTACTCTTCCAACCCGATTCCATCTCCCCAGACCCTACACTCCAGGCCTTCACCACCCTATTGTCTGTATCTATGGATTATGCATAAATGCATACAAGGTTCTTTGGTTGATTACCTCTCACCCACCACCCTCCCCACCTCCCCTCTGAGATTCCACACTCCGTTCTATACTTTCATGTCTCTGGATCCACTCTGTTAATCAGTTTATTTACTTTAAAATAATTTTTTTATTTCTATTTTAAAAATTTTGTTATTCAGATTATTACATTTTTTTCTCTTTTTTCCCCTCCATAGTTCCCCTCCACCCAGCTCCCACCCTTCTGTCTACCCTTACCTCCCTCCCATTGACCTCATCCATAGATGTATGATTTTTGTCCAGTCTCTCCCTTATACCCCTACCCACTTTCCCCGTGAGAATTATCAGTCCACTCCCTTTCTGTGCTCCTGATTCTATTATATTCACCAGTTTATTCTGTTGATCAAATCTTCAATTCCCTTAATTTTCAGATTTACTTGTTGATATATACATATTTGTTGTTCATAACTTTTTATCTTTTACCTTTTTCTTCTTTCTCTTCTAAAAGAGTACCTTTCAGCATTTCCTATAATACTGGTTTGGAGTTGATGAACTCCTTTAGCTTTTTCTTATCTGTGAAGCTCTTTATCTGCCCTTCAATTCTGAATGATAGCTTTGCTGGATAGAGTATTCTTGGTTGTAAGTTCTTGCTATTCATCACGTTAAATATTTCTTGCCACTCCCATCTGGCCTGTATCATATCTGTTGAGAAATCAGCTGACAGTCGTATGGGTGCTTCCTTGTAGGTAATGAATTGTTTTTCTCTTGCTGCTTTTAATATTCTCTCTTTGTCTTTTGCTCTTGGTATTTTAATGATGATGTGTCTTGGTGTGGTCCTCTTTGGATTCCTTTTATATGGGGTTCTGTGTGCTTCCTGGACTTGTAAGTTTATTTCTTTTACCAGATGTGGGAAGTTTTCACTCATTATTTCTTTAAGTAGGTTTTCAGTATCTTGCTTTCTCACTTCTTCTGGCACCCCCATAATTCTGATGTTGGTAAGCTTGAAGCTATCCCAGAGGCTCCTTACATTATCTTCACATTTTTTTATTCTTTTTTCTTTTTGCTTTTCCAATTGAGTGTCTTCTGCTTCTTTATATTTCAAATTTTTGACTTGATTCTTGTCTTCCTCTAGTCTGCTGTTAGGTCTTTGTACAATTATTTTTTAATTCAGTCAGTGTATGTTAATTTTTAGTTTTTCCTTTTTTATCTCTAGTTGGTTCTTTTTCATCTCCTCTTGGGTCTCACTAAATTTATCCATCTTTTCTAGGAAATTCTTGAAAAACCTTATAAGCGTGGTTTTGAACTCTATATCCAGTCGTTTGTTTTCCTCCATTCCTTTTGTTTGTGATCCCTTCCCTTGTCTCGGCATTTTCACTATGCTGGGAGAACTTCTGTGTTGGATTCAGCCTTATGATACCAGACTTGCAAAACTGCAGAAGCCTCTCTATTGAGCTTGGGATGGGTGGAGTGTCAGGGCTTAATGGACCGCCTTGCCTTCCAGTCGGCCCTGCCCTCCATGGCCCCCGAGCCTCACGTGACAGGGTACTCGCGCACTCTTGCAGTGCCTCTAGACTGCTGCCTTTCCAGCTCCCCTGTGCTCTGGGACCATAAGTGTCTGGATCCCCAGGGTTTTGCCCGAAACTGGGGTTTAGTGAAGTTAGAAGTGGTGCAGTTGGGAGGGTCTGTCTCCCACCCACTCGTGAAAGCCAGCAGCACAATCAGAAGCTGGTGCTCTGTGCACAGTGCTGTGTGTGTCACCAGACTTCTGATCTTTTGCGACTCCCCTAAATTTCCATGCACTTCTCCCTTTTCACAGTCCAAACTCCCCCCCTTATGAGTTTCTGCTGGATCTGGGGTTTAGTGTCGTGGAATAAGGAGTTCAATGCCTTTGAGAGTCTCCGTCTCCCTTCCACCAGAGAAAGCCAGCCAGATTCTCCGGCACCCACTCTCTACACACGCGCGTCTTCGTACCTCTGCTTTTTGCAGCTCCTCCTCTGGGTCTCTGTGAGCCCCTCTCTATCCTCCTACTTGTAGAATTTCCACTCAGGCAGCTTTCCTGTGGTTCTGGATGATGTCCGTTCTGTCTTTTAGTTGTAGTTTTGAAATTGTTGTGCGAGGCAGCAGTGTAGGTGTTTACCTATGCTGCCATCTTGGATTCTCTTAAAAAATTTCTAAAACGTAACAGGAACAAGACATGGATAACCAATCTCACTACTCCTGTTCAACATAGTACTGGAAGTATTAGCCATTGCAATTAGACAAGAAGAAGAAATAAAAGGTATCTAAATTGGAAAAGAAGAAGTAAAGCTGTTCTTATTTGCAGATGACATGCTATTGTACATAAAAAAAAAAACGCTGAAAGACTCCATCAAAAAACTAATAGACTTAATAAATGAATTTGGCAATGTAGCAGGATACAAAATCAGCACCAAGAAATCAATGACATTTCTATACACCAATAGTGAACTTACAGAAAGAAAGACTAAAAAAGCAATCCCATTTACCATAGCACCAAAAAATTTAAGATACCCAAATATAAACTTAACTAAGAGGTAAAAGACCTCTACGCAGAAAAATAGAGGACACTGAAAAAAGAGATAGAGGAAGATGTAAACAGATGGAAGAACAAACAGATGGATTGGGAGAATCAACATCATTAAAATGTCTATACTACCAAAAGCAATCTATAGATCCATTATACTCTCCATTAAAATACCAATGACATATTTCTCAAACCTAGAAAAAACTCTCCAAAAATTCATCTGGAATTAGAAAAGACCCCGAATAACCACAGCAATCCTGAGAAAAAAGAACAAAGTAGGTGGGATCTCAATACCAGATTTCAAGCTATATTACAAAACCACTGTTCTCTGGTACTGGCACAAGAATAGATATATAAACCAGTGGAATGGAACAGAGAATCCAGCTATCGACCCAAACCAATATGCTCAATTAATATTTGACAAAGAAGGCATGAACATACAATGGAGTCAAGACAGTCTCTTCAATAAATGGTGCTGGGAAAATTGAACAGATAGATGAAAAAAATGAAACTAGACCACCAACTTACACCATACACAAAATTAAACTCAAAATGGATATAGGACTTAAACATAAGATGGGAAACCATAAAAATACTAGAGGAATCCACAGACAGCAAAATCTCAGACATATGCCGAAGGAACTTCTTCACTGATACTGCTCCAAAGTCAATGGATAATAAAGAAAAAATAAACAAATGGGACTACATCAAAATACAAAGCTTTTGCACAGCAAAAGAAACCATCAACAAAACAACAAGAAAGCCCACTGTATGGGAGAACGTATTTGCAAATGTTATCATTGATAAAGGTTTAATCTCCAACATCTACAGGCAACTTATACAACTTAATAAAAGGCAGATAAATAATCCAATAAAAAAAATGGGCAATGGACCTAAATAGAATCTTTTCAAAAGAAGACAAAAGGAAGTCCAAGAGACATATGAAAACATGCTCAAAGTCACTAATTATCCAAGAGAGGTACCATCTCACACCTGTCAGAATGGCTATCATCAACAAATCAACAAACGACAAATGCTGGCGAGGATACAGAGAAAAAGGAACCCTTGTGCATTGCTGGTGGGAATGCAGACCAGTGCAGCCACTATGGAGAACAGTATGGAGTTTCTTCAAAAAACTAAAAATGGAGCTCTCATTTGACCCAGTAATACCACTTCTAAGAATATATCCCAAGAAACTAGAAACACAAATCAGAAAAGATATATGCACCCCTATGTTCATAACAGCACAATTTGCTATAGCTAAAATTTGGAAACAGTCTAAATGGCTGTCAGCTGATGAGTGGATTAGAAAACTATGGTACATCTACATAATGGAATACTATGCGGTGGTTTAAAAAAAAAAAAGGAGTTCTTATCATTTGCAGCAGCATGGATGGACCTGGAGAGCATCTTGCTAAGTGAAATAAGCCAAGCAATGAAAGAAAAATACCACATGATCTCACTCATTTATGGATAATAAATAACATTATAAACTGATGGACAGAAAGATAGATACAGAGGTAGTAGTGCACCAAACAGACTGTCAAATTACAGCAGGAAAGCTGAGGGGTGTTGGGGAGGGAAGGAAATAGATCAACCAAATGATTTGTATGCATGCATATAAGTACACCAATGGACACTAGACACTGGGAGGTGAGATGAGGGCATGTGACAGGGGGTAGGAGAGGCTGGGGGGAGGTCAATAGGGGGGGAAAGAGATATATGTACTAACACATGTAATATTTTAAATAAATTCATTCTTATTAAGGATTATGGTGTGCCTGACTTTGTGAATACAACTTTCTGCCCATCAGATTTAGTACTCTCATAAGGCAACTTTTCCCCAGTGGAGGATGGAGAGGACCAGGTAAGTCAGGATGATCAGAAATGTAGTCTAGAAATGTAGCTGCCTAATCCAACTTTGCACCAACAGCCTCACCTCCCCTTGAAGGACGAGTTGTGATCAATGACAGCGGGGCACACCGAAAACTCAAAGACAAAGCAGGGCTTTAAGCTTCAGCCCATGGAATTAGGTTCTGTGGGCCTTTTTTATATGTGGGTTTAAGACTTATTCCAATAGAGGATGGAAGGATATTGCTCTATTTTCATGCTCCTCAGCATGTAACCTCTTATGCATTACTAAAATATAAGTAACACTTCTAATTGCATGACAAAAATGTTCCATACAGAAAATGCTCTTAATAATATGCTTACAGTTGGCCATTTCATTACTTAGTAATTACCAGATCATTAGAGCAAGTAATATATTCTTGTGGGATTAACTTACAGCAGCAATTTCAGAGGAAAGAATAAGAAAGCTCTCTTAAAGTCACCATAGGCAATGTGTAGAATTAGCTACTGAAGGAAATGAATATAAATGCACTTTTTAAAGTAAACAGCAGTACAGTGACATTTATAGTTAATTGCAGATCATGAAATCAAAAGGGAAATGGCTGGAAGGAGCTGGTGCAAGCCTCTCATTTTATAGGTAAGGACTTGAAGTCAGCAAAGTCGAGTGAGCGCCACAGACTACCAGAGCTACTGCACGTGGAGTCAGCTCCACCATGGGTTTCTCCTCCCTGAAGGCAGAGCTCTTCCTTTATCAGAGAACCCTCTACATTCAATATTTGATTTGACTTGTTTTAATATTGAGGAAATGCAGATTTAGTGAGGAAATGCAGAGAGCTAGTTAGATTTTCTAATTAAGCTGGATTTGGACCCAAGACTACTCTTTCCCACTCACAATAGTACAGTGGCTGAGAGTCCAGACATAACATACCCAGCCTCTCTTCCCCTGGTTCCAGGCAGTGCCTCCACCTAGAACACACTGCCACCACTACAGCTGGCTCATTCCTCCTCATCCTGCAGATGGTAGTTTACACACCCCTTCCTCAGCCAGGCTTTTCCAACACTCAACAAAGCAAGCTTCCTCAACTCCCTACCTCCCCTGGTGAAATCAGGACATATTTGTAATTATTTACTTAGTATTAGTTCTTCTTCACTAGGCAGGGGTTCTCTAACTTGGCCAGGCATCAACCTCTGGGAAGGCCTGTTAAAATACATATTGCTGGCCCCTTTCCTAGAGCTGCTGCTTCTAGTATGGCATGGGGCATGTGAATTTGCATTTCTAACAAGTTCCCATATGATGCTATGGCCCAGAGACCACACTTAAAAACCACTAAGCTAGACCAGAAGACCCATGAAATCAGGGCCAGATCTGTTTCTTTGTTGTTCTATCTCTAGCGCCTGGTACCGTACCTGGAACACAGTGGGTTCATAATGGATAAATAAACAATTTTCCTCTCTGGAGCAAAAAAAAAATATGGCTCCAAAAGTCTAGAGTATAACATTAGGGGAATCTCTGTGAAGGGTGTACAACTCTGTAGTATCATAGCAATTTTTCTGTAAGTCCAATGATTCCAAAATGAAAAGTTATAATATGCCCACAAACACATATGTCTGTCAAAGAGCAACAGCAACAACCACAATCCTAGGGTGAACCAGGCATGCCTTAACATATAAACTGGCTGTTCCTTTTTAAGTCAGTTTCCAACAGAACTTGACTAGAATTTGATAGTTTTTTCCAGGCTTCTCCTCTGGCGGGAGAAGGCAACCCACAGTCAAGTGCTGGATAACTGAGCGTTCAGGATTGGCTGCCTTCTGGTGAACAGCTGCATCATTCCTCTACCTGTGATTGTGCCAGACCTCCCCATCTTCAAGTTCCCTGGACCAAATGAAGAACAGATGTGCACATGGATGATGCTGCCCACTATTCAATGGGAACATCCTCATCACCAGCAAATTACTTCCCAGGTGCCCTTTGTGAGCATGCAGGGCCTGTCCTATGCCAAAGCTGAGACAGCAACAACCTGTTGGATGATTCCCGGGCTCTAGGATGCCCTCTGGCCCCAAAATATCCTCACCCCAACCTGCCACTAGGCTGGGATTTCACCAAGAGCAAAACGACCCTCTATTTCAAACCTTGCCTCTACCAGACCTCTATGAAAATGCCACCGTGGTAGCACTTTTAAACATTACCTGTCATTTTGGCACAGATGGAATTAATTTACCAGACTACTTCTAGTAGAACAACCAGCCTGAGGAGCCATGAGGAAGCTATTTGGAAAAGAGAACTGCAAGAAGCAGAGCTGGGTATGGAACCTCCGGGCAGGGGACACACAGGGGAGCTAGGTTCCTGGGGGAGAGGCCTGCAGAAGGTCCTGGAAGGGAGAAAGTAGCCACTGGGACCTGCTATGTATTTTCAGTGAAACTCCTATTCAGAAAAGATGTGATCTTTGCTCTTAGCCCCAGACTGCTGTAACAAGAAGCCAGAGATTCGGTGGATTCTAAACAACAGAACTTGATTTCTCACAGCTCTGGAGTCTGGACATCCCAGATCAGGGTGCCAGCACAGTCTGGTTCTCTATCTGAGGAGGACCTGCTTCCCAGTTCATAGATGACTTCTTGTTGTCCTCCCATAGCAGAAAGGGCCAGAGAGCTCTCTGGGGGTGTGTGTGTGTGTGTGTGTGTGTGTGTGTGTGTGTGTGTGTGTGTGTGTTAGAGTGAGGGGGAGGAAAGAGCAGGGGAGAGGAAATGGGAAAGAGAGAAAGAGAAATATCAATGTGAGAAACAGACATAAATTGGTTGCCTCCCATACATGCCCAACCAGGGCCAGGATGGAGCCTGCAACTGAGGTATGTGCCCTTGACAGGGAATAGAAGCCTGAGACCCTTCAGTCCTCCCACCGACACTCTGACCACTGAGCCAGCCAGGCTCTTGGGTCTCTTTTGTAAGGGCATTGATCCCATTCATGAGGGCTCCACCCTCATGGCCTAATCACTACCCAAAGGTCCCACCACCAAACACTATCACCCTGAGGTTAAATTTCAACAAGAATTTGAAGAGGACACTTGGATCAAAGCATTTGCTTTCAACTCAGACAGAAGCCAAAGTCCAGAGATATTAATAAATGTAAGTGCAGCAAGCCAAGGGGCTGTGCTAACTCCTTTGTTAACATGGCCATGGCTTGTGTTGTTTTTTTTTTACTTTTTTTAATATTTTTTAATTGATTTCAGAGGGGAAGGAAGAAGGATAGAGAAATAGAAACATCAATGATGAGAGAAAATCATTGACTGGCTGCCTCCTGCATGTCCCCTATTGGGGGGGTCGAGCCCGTAACCCCTTGGCTAGAATCGAACCTGGGACCCTTTAGTCCACAGACTGACGCTCTATCCACTGAGCCAAACCAGGGCAAAATGTCCATGCCTTTAACATGAGTTGCTATGTTATCTCATTAGACCCTCTTTAACACTTGGTGAGTAGCCACTACTGTCCCGTTTTGTAGCTGAAAAACTGAGGCTTAATGCAGTGATTCGTCAAAGCTCCCACAGTAGTTATGAGGCAGAACTGGGGTCTACACCCGGAGCTATCACCGTACATCATGCTTTTTTCTTTGCTCAGTAGTGATAATGCGCAGAGCATGATATGCCCAAACTAGCATGGAGACCTAATTGTCTCCTTCTGACTGTAAGTCCTTTAGAAAGTCATTAACTGTTGCCACACCTCAGTCCCTGGACCTAAACACTTGGAGCTCCTGCTCCAGCATAAGCACAACTTCAATGTTAGCAATTATTAACAGCGTTGCTGTTCTTTACATGCCAAAAATTACTTCCTTTCAAAATCCTCCATGTGCAACAATATGGTTGGAACTTGAGGGCATTATGCTAAATAAGTCAAACAGAGAAAGACAAATACTCTGTAGAATCTGAAAAAGCCAAACTCATAAAAACAGAGGAGAGTGATGATTACCAGGGGCTAGGAGGAGAGGGAAATGGGGAGATATTGGTTAAAGAATACAAACTTCAGTTATAAGATGGATAAGTTCTGGGGATCTAATATACAGCATGTGATTATAGTTAATAATACTGCATTATATACTTGAAAATTGCTAAAAGAGTAGATCTTAAGTGTTCTCCCCACACACAAAAAAAAAAGAAATGGTAATTATGTGACATGAGACGGTTGTAATATAGTATAAACATATCAAGTTAACACATTGTACACCTTAAACTTACACAATGTTACATGTCAGTTATATCAATAAAAATGGGGGGGGG
>PVJN01007961.1:0-67154 GCA_004026805.1 Lasiurus borealis | reverse complement strand
ACCATTTTAAAATTAAATGCTCAAAGTAGGTTTTAAATGTTGAAATGATAAAAAAGGTGAGAGAAAAACTGCAAAGATACTTAAAATCTTCTGATTTCCTTAATAGTTTCTATTTTTTTCCAATTTATTTTTCTAAAATGCATTTTACAGTAGGAATGCAGACCACTTTGGATAGCTGTGGCTCAATACTGCTTGGTGTTCTCTTCTTAATACATCATCTTCTTACATTCCACTGAACAGAAAACCATCCCTTCCACTGGCATGAACTTCTGCCCAATGAGACACTTGCTGCAGCAGGAGCACAGAAAACACTCTGTGGATGCATGCCAGCTGAAATTGTTATAGGTCACTCGCTGCACTTCGGGATCAATGGCATTGTGGCATCCTTGACATACCTGTTAAGTTAATGATACAAAAAAAAAGAAGAGATGAGATTGACTTTTCAATTAATCTTTCTATCCAACAACTGTGAAGGGGTTTATATGCTGAGAATGGTGAGAAATAAGAGGTGAAGGACAAAGAGCTAATTTGATACTTGCAAAATATCCCCATGGTATTCAAGGCAGAAAGTCTTAATGGCAAGTTCCAAAGAAGTGCATCTGGTTCAAGGGCATTCTATTATTAATACAGTAGAGGCCCAGTGCATGAAATTCATGTATGGGGGGTGGGAGAGGGGAAGGAGGTGTCATTCAGCCCAGCCTGCTCCCTCTCAAATCTGGGACCCTTTGAGGGATGTCCGACTGCCCGTTTAGGCCAGATCTAGGTAGAATCGGTCCTAAACGGGCAGTAGGAAATCCCTCTCACAATCCAGGACTACTGGCTCCCAAATGCTCACCTGCCTGCCTCTAACTGCTTCTGCCTGACAGCCTGATTACCCCCTAACCACTCCCCTGCCAGCCTGCCTGATTGATGCCTAACTGCTCCCCTGTCAGCCTGTTTGTCCCTAACTGCCCTCCCCTGTGAGCCTAGTCACCCCTAACAGGCCCGGTCATTCTCATCTTCCCCCTTCTGCTGGCCTGGTCACGCCTAACTGCCTTCCCCTACAGGCTTGATCATCCCAAACTGCCCTCTCTTGCAGGCCTGGTCCCTGCCAACTGCCCTCCCTGCTGGCCAGGAAGGAATAGTGATCAGACAGGCAGGAAGGTGAGCAATTAGAAGCCACTGGTCCACGATTGTGAGAAGGATGTCCGACTGCCAGATTAAGCATAATCTGGCAGTCGGATATCCCCTGAGGGGTCCTGGATAGGAGAGGGTGCAGGCTAGACTGAGAAGACCCCTGTGCACAAATTTCATGGACCAGGCCTCTAGTCTATATAAAGCCCACCGAACAGAAAGGCAGAACGATCAGAATCACTGGTGGCTATGACATGCACTGCAGCAGCCAACTAGTCTGCTCTGGGCCCTGATTGGGCCCTCCTCGCTGGCTCCTCCCCATCGGCCCCCAACATTCCAATTGGGGGCGGGGCCACCTGGCCAATGGCCAACGGCCCCTCCCCTGGTCAGTCCGGCCCAATAGGCTCCCATTGGGGCAGGCCAGCTGGACCCTACCTGTGCAAAAATTCATGCACTAGGCCTCTAGTATAAATATAAAATTACTAGAGGCCGATGCAAAAAATTCGTGCACAAGCGGTGTGTCCCTTAGCCCAGCCTGCACCCTCTCCAATATGGGACCCCCTCAAGGAATGTCTGACTGCCTGTTTAGGCCCAATTCTACTGGCATCGGGCCTAAACAGGAGTCGGACATCCCTCTCACAATCCAAGACTGCTGGCTCCCAACTACTTGCCTGCCTGCCTTCCTGACTGCCCCTAATCGCTTCTGCCTGCTGACCTGATCACCCAATCACTACCGTGCTAGCCTCATTGATGCCTAACTGCTCCCCTGTCAGCCTGTTTGCCCCTTACTACCCTCCCCTGCAGGTCTGGTCGTCCCTAACTATCCTCCCTTGCAGGCCTGGTCCCCCCAAACTGCCCTTCCCTGGAGGCCTGGTTGCCTCCAACTTCCCTCCTCTGCCAGCCTGGTCACCCCTAACTGCCCTCTCCTGCTGGCCATCTTGTGTGTTGGAGTGATGATGAATTTGCATATTTCTCTTTTATTAGATAGGATAGAGGCCTGGTGCAGAGGTGGGGGCCAGCTGGTTTGCCTTGAAGTGTGTCCCAGATCAGGTAAGGGTTCCCTTGGTGTGTGGGGTGGCCTGGGCGAGGGACCTGTGGTGGCTTGCAGGCCCGCTATGGCCCCCGGTGACCCAAGCAGAGGCCCTGATATCTGGGATTTATTTATCTTCTATAATTGAAACTTTGTATCCTTGAGTGGAGACCAAGGCAGGCCAGGGCTGTGGGAGCTTGGCTTCCTCCATTGCCAGGGGTAATTCAAACCTCCTGCTCTCTCCAGCTTCGTGGCTGCTGACATTTTATTGGGATTTATTTATCTTCTATAATTGAAACTTTGTAGCCTTAAGTATAGGCTTGGGCTGGCGAGGGTGTGCGGAAAACTTGGCTTCCTCCATTGCCGGGAAAACCCAAGCCTGCTTACTCCATGGCCTCAGCCATCTTGGTTGGGTTAATTTGCATACCCACTCCTGATTGGCTGGTGGGGATGGCTTGTGGGCGCAGCAGAGTGATGGTTAATCTGCATATTGTTCTTTTATTAGATAGGATATATGTACTAGGGGCCCAGTGCATGAATTTGTGCACCTTGAAAGGAACTGTGGCATGTGAGGCTGTGGTGGGCAAAGGAATGAGACTTGTCCCATCCTCCATGCCCCCATCCAGGCCTTCCCATTGCAGATCCCAGTTCCCTATCTGTCAGAAGCCCTGCTCCTGTTCGCACCACTGCTGCTCCCACCAACTGACTGTGCCTGCCCTGTCTGCACTCGTTGACTGTGCTGAGTAATTGGGGCCAGTGCCGGCAGCAGGTGCAAGCAGCAGTTCCAGTACCAGCAGTGGGTGCAAACAGGGTTGGCACTGGCAGCAGGTGTAAGTGCCTGAGGGACCACAGTGGGAGCAAAGAATTTTCAGTAACCACCAGAGGCTTATTCTGATGACAGTGACCAGTGACTCGCCTTTGTTTGGCACCCAGCTCATCTGTTCCACCATCCTGCCGCAGCCAATGCCCAGCATGTTTTGCACTCTGCTGTCTGCTGCTGACGCCTACCATGTTCTGTGTGCACCCCCTGGTGGTCAGCATATGCCATGGCAACCAGTTGTTCTACCATTTGGTCTATTTGCATATTAGGGTTTTATATATATAGATATTTATATAGAAAGAATTTGTCCATTCTATACATTGTCCAAAACCAAAGAATATACACTGAGAGTGAATTCTACAGTAAAATGGACTTGGGGTGATTATGATGTGTCCAGTGTAGATTCATCCTTGGTAAAAAATGTACTATTCTGGTGAATGATATTGATAAAGGACAAGGCTATTCATATGAAGGGATAAAGGATAAAGTCTTTTATTTTCCTTTTAATTTTGCTGTAAATTTAAAACTGCTCCCTAAAATGTCTTAATAAAAGACTTTTCTTCATTCCATTAGAATATGAAGTAGTAATCTATCAATCTTACCTATGACACAAGATTATTAACACCATTAATTTCTAGGTAGTAGTAAATTAAAATCAGGTTGAAAGTAACTAAGGACTTCATTAAAAATACAGTGTTTGAGAATAACTAGTTGCAATAAAAACATAACTTGCAGTTAATTGGCTTCTGTTCTAAGTCATAATCAATCAATCTATCTATCTATCTATCTATCTATCTATATCTATATTTAAAAGGCTAATATGCAAAGTGTCTCCTCATAAGTTTGACCAGGAGACTGGAGTTTGATCACTCACTATGATGTACACTGACCCCCAGGTGGGCGATGTGGAACATGATTGGGCAACCAGCAGCGGCATGCTGAGGGAGCAAGGAAAGGAAGAGGCGAGGAGGTGGGAATCCTGGTCGGCCAGGATCACCGGCCAGGCCTAGGATACTACATTTTTGGATCCTTTTATATTCTTTTAAAACACACACTATTATCTGTAATTTATAAGAGATAATTACTATTCAACTATAAATACAATTAAATAAACTATTTATGTTAAAACATAATCTATGAACACACTAAATTTAAGGTTTATGGTTTCATAAAGTTTAGTTTTATTAATAATTTGATTGCCATGAATCCCAAGGTCTGACACATAATCCTAGGTAAAACATTCTGATCCCTGATTCTTCATAAATCGGAAGCAGCCCAGCCCTCACTGGGGGTTGGGAGATTACAGAACCATGCAGGGAGATGATGTGCTTAAATATTTCAGAGCTCTTATTTCCTTCAAGCCTTCCTACTTCTTTTATTTTATTCATGAACACAATGTGAAATAGCTCATGGCACTTGCTATAAGGGACTCAGGGGAACAAAGGGGTAGCCAGCCTAGTCAGAGGGAAAGGGGTGGGATTTGGGGTAGGGAATTAGGAAAGGTGTTCTGAAATATGTTAAGCCTAAACTGAGTCTGGAGGAAAGTGCTGGCATAGTCAGATAATAGAGTAATAGGAGGGTATATCAGACAAAGGAATAAGTAAGCAGAAGATAAGAACACTGTATAAACTAGAAAATACTGTTAACTTACAGAAATGTATGATTTGGGTTGTATGATTAGCAGAAGCAGCTACATAGACAAGAAGAGATTGGTGCATCTATTAAGCAAATGCTTAAGGAACAGATATGCACTTTGAAAGATTACCTTCCATCATTATGGAAGGTGGCTTTGAATAAGATCAAGAGTGAATGTGGGGAAACCAAATTGGATAAAACACTGAAATAATCCAAACAACAAAAAATAAAGGTCTGAAGTAGAGTAGCTGTAAATGTAAGGTTCTGAGATATGTTGATGCGGCAAAATTGATAAAAAAATAATTAATATAAATGGGGACAATAGATAAGAGTTGAAAATTGGCATTGATACAGAAACTTGTTACCTTATTTTCATAGTATCATAATCCTAGAACAATATAAATATGTCATTTTAATTCTTAATGAGAAGTCTCCACTACTTGATAGCTCAGGAGGATCTTTAATGAGTATGTATGTAGTTTTCTCATATAAAAAGATGTCTATTCTTTTCATATCCCCTGGCTTATTTGCCATATGCGGTCAATCTTTTATTTACTAAATTATCTGTTGGCCATCATGCAATACAGCACTGTGTACATAGTGCAATAGCAACACTGGGTAGATCCAAGAAAAAAAAAAAACAACTCTCATATTAAATACTTGAATGTTTGGTCCATTCAAATAAATCACATAGATTTATTTAGTGCAACCCAATAGTACATAGTAAATCATTTAGATTTAACAAATCCAAACCAAAAATTTCAGGTCAAATTTTTTTATAATAAATTAATTCCATGAGCATTTAAAAGAGGTGTACTGCCTGGCTGGTGTGGTTCAGTGGTTGAGCATCAACCCATGAACCAAGAGGTCTCTGGTCAGGGTAATGTCTGGGTTTGAGGCTCAATCCCCAGTAGGAGACATGCAAAAGGCAGCTAATTGATGACTCACTCTCATTGATGTTTCTGTCTCTCTATCCCTGTTCCTTCCTCCTCTCTCTCTAAAAAAAATAAAAACATATTTTAAATAAATGAATAAATAAATAAAAGCACCAAATACTGAAAGAAATCTAAAGAATATGAATAGCCCCCCAGAAATCTTAATTGAAATGGAATCTGATCTGCATGATCAGAATCAATCAATTAATCTCATTCTCATTAAGAAACTGTTTTTAAAATGGGGATTTGATTATCAAGTAGCATTTAGAATGCACAGATAGAAATCTTGAGGTGGCCCACAGTGAACACATGTATTGCTTTTGCATTATCCGGATTTTAATACCCGAAATAGGAATTATGTTTCATATTTGAAAATAGTACTTTCTACTTCTCACTTCTAGGAGGCTTAAGTAAAGGTATAAAGTCAAGTGATAAAGCAGGTACCCTAGCATGCTTCTTACCACAGCATGGTTCTTCACATAGCAAGGCTTGCACACGGGCTTGTCGTTGACCATCACGTATATTTCCCCTGCAAGGATGTTGTCACAGTCAAAGCAGCAGAAGTGTTTTAGATGCCAATTTTGGTTTTCTGCCTGAGTATACTCATTGCTAAATATCAGCTGGGAAGAAGATAAAAATAAGATGAGTCATTTATTTTTGCTACAAATAACAAAGCCAGGCTTCTTTAGACAATAATGGATGTAGATCCACAAGTATATCAACTTACTTTCTTGTCTGAAAATAACCAAAAACTCGAACTTACGTCATTAGTTTAGTCCAAATCAATTTTTTACGTTTCTGGACAACCTTTCCTTAGTCAACACAATTAACACAGCACACAGAATGATTAAAATTAAAGTTTTTCATTTTACTTCTGTGGATGTAAATACAGCAACTGATGCCTGGCTAATTTATGTTGCTTTCTCACTAAGGCAACTGGTGGTCCACGGACCACTGATGGTCTGTGAAGTCTGAAAGGTGGCGACCACTGCACTAAGGGGAGCCTTAGGATGGTAAGGGTACCATATGGGGGTACAAAATGAGCCTGCATGCAAGTGGCCCCCGAGACCTCACCTCATCACAGCCAGCACATCGGGGTTTCTCACTGTCACAATAATGTCTGCCACAGTATAGCTTCCCATTCTTCCAGAAATAAATCATGTCGACCAGGAGTTCATGGCAGGTACTGCAGACAAAACAAGCTGGGTGCCACAGTTTATCGTAACCAGCCCTTTCAGCATAGATGGCTGGGTCACCTTCCTTCATACTCAGTTTGCAGCAGTAGCAGGACTGAAAGGGAATCCACCCAAAACAATCTAGTCATACAACTGGCATTTCTCATCATCAGCTTTAGTAAAAATTCAGAGACACCTCTTTTAAGAGAAATAATTTCTATTGAAATTATAGTTCATTCATGTAGACATAGGTGAAACAATTCTTGACTTTCTCAAGGCTGTTCAAACCTAATTCTTGCACCATGTGTGTATTGTTTCCTAAATTAAAGCACTTATGGAAAAAGGCTAATAGTAATTTTCACTTAAATTTATTTCACTTTTCCATCACCATTTATCCCCTCTGTGCCCTCTTTCACCTCCACCCATGCCCTTCCATCTGCAGGGTGCTGTTGGGAGTGAGAGAAATGAGCAAAAAAAACAACAAAAAACCCATTTTCACCTAAATTTTGAGTGGGTCTCTAAAAAATTATTACCTTGGAGCTTATTAGTACTTTTTAAAAGGTTTTATTTTTTTTTTAAAACAAAGTCTTATTTTTGAGGTGCTAATAGAATCTATGAGAAATATATTACATTAAGTTTAGTTCTCAGATGGAGTTGGAGAGCAAAACAAGCCAGTCAGAGAAGGATAAATATCACATAATCTCACTCATTTGCGGGATATAATGAGCAACGTAAACTGAAGAACAAAAATAGATCCAGAGACACAGAAACATCAAACAGACTGTCAAACCTCAGAGGGAAGGCAGGGGAGGGGAGGAGTGAGCCGCCAGGGAAATCAACCAAAGGACTTGTATGCATGCATAACTAATGGACATATGAGCATAACCAATAGACACAGACAGTATGGGGGTGAGAGTATATGTTGGGGGGTGAGAGCAGCCAGGGAGAGGTCAATGGGGGGAAAAAGAAGACATATGTAATACTTTCAACAATAATTAATTTAAATTTAAAAAAAAGTTTTTGTACATCTGTATCACAATTTTCTTCAAGCCATTAAAAAAGACTTCAATTTCCCTCTTTAGGAGAGATTATAAAAACTGTGATTGAATATATATCCACATAAATTTAAGTTTCAATTTTAGGTGTAATGTAGCAAGCAAAATTTAATTAATCTAATCATATATTACTCTTATTGATAGGGATACATAATTACCACCAAAATTATGTTTAGAAATAGATTCTAGATTAGTATGCTGTATTCCAGCTTGATAACTACTGTGTTTACCTAAAACTCACAATTATTTTTTTTTAATATATTTTTATTGCTACAGAGAGAAAGGGAGAGGGACAGAGAGCTAGAAACATCGATGAGAGAGAGACATCGATCAGCCGCCTCCCGCACATCCCCTATTGGGGATGTGCCTGCAACCAGGATACATGCCCTTGACTGGAATCGAACCTGGGATCTTTCATTCCGCAGGCCGACGCTCTATCACTGAGCCACACCGGTTTCGGCACACAATTATTTTTGACAACCAATAGTCAGAAAACATGGCTCTAGACCAGTGGTTCCCAATGTGGGGCACCTGCTCAACAGGTGGTCAATTTGATTTGTAAGGGGGTCACAATTCAAGAATGAGTTATTAACAGTGAATTTTGCCAGAACCGGTTTGGCTCAGGAGATAGGACGTCAGCCTGCAAAATGAAAGGTCCCAGGTTCGATTCCGGTCAAGGGCATGTACCTTGATTGTGGGGGACATTCCCCAGTAGGAGGTGTGCAAGAGGCAGCTGATCGATGTTTCTCTCTCATGGATGTTTCTAGCTCTCTATCACTCTCCCTTCCTCTCTGTGAAAAATCAATAAAATATATCTAAAAACAAAAAAAAAAAAGTGAATTTTTTACATTTCTTATGGTTCTCTGGACCTCATATAAAGTATATAAATATATATTGTGACATATTTATGCATTTCAGTTCTCTCTCTTGTTTTGAAACTTTATTTGCTAATTTTTTTCAAATCACTTCACATTATTATTTTTTTTTACAATTTCTTAGTGTTTTCTTCCTCAGTACTTAAACTGTCCTTTCGTTCTTTTATTTTTCTTTCATGGATGTCATGTTCTTTGGAAACTTGTTTAGACCTAGTTAATGGCCTATTAGGCTTCCTCCACGTGAATAAGAGTTCACCTTTTGAAAAATAAGAATTATATGTCACAAGGGTTGAGGGGCATCAGGACTTTAGGGATACTTTAGGTGGGGCATGGCCCAAAAAGGTTGGGAACCACTGCTCTAGACCCAGGTTTCAAACATGATGATTCTTTAAAATCAGCATAAACTAAATTTTAATTCAATTTTGGAAACAGAGGAGTAGTCTTCAAAAAGGTTCAAAGAAAGGGAAAGAACTTGTAAAATAGACCAACTGGACCAATGACGTGACCACTGTACTCACATACTGAGTTCTTCTGAGTTCTGCCGATTTGTCCTCCATGATCCCCACTGATGCCATGGTGCTTCTGCCTCCGCCAGGGATGTACATTCTGTTGGAATCTTGAGTATCCATTTCACGGGGAAGTTTGACATCTCCTACTCCCAGAGCCTCGCTCTTGTATTTCTTCACAAACTGCTCCATCTCCTTTACCTCTTTGGGAGACAATTCATGGCACTTTGAAGGGTCCTGGTCGTGTGCAGGGAGCTGCTTTGCCAGCTGCTTTTTCCGGTACTGTGCCCCCTCTGAGCCTGCCACTGGCTGCTTCTCCTTGGGCAGCATCTGCATGTACTGCCTGGCCTGAACAACAAGGAGACCAGTGTTAACCAGGAGATGACTTGGCCATTAGGACAGCAGTATTATTTTATAGACACATCAGAAGCAAGTTACTTAACGAAGAAGTTGGTTTTATCTATTACCAACAAATCATCTTCATCATATCTTGAGATATTAGCATATTAAAAAGTGATATACTAAAAAGATTTGACTCTAAAAATTAACACATTTTTCTTCACAAAAATTAAGATTTTTTTTGCTCTAGCTGGTTTGGCTAAGTGGAGAAAGCATCTGCCTCTAGACTAAAGGGTCCCAGGTTCGATTCTGGTCAAGGGCATATGCCCGGGTTGTAGGCTCAATTCCCAGTGGGGGGCAGTGCAGGAGGCAGCCAATCAATGATTTTCTCTCATCAGTGATGTTCCTTATCTCTCTCTCACCCTCTCCCTTCCTCTCTGAAATCAATAAAAAAATGTATTTTAAATTAATATTTTTCTTCAATTTATGAAAAGATTTGGGTTACTAATATTTACTTGTGCAAAATATACAAATGTACAATTGTAAGAGAACACAGATTTTTAGGCAGCATATATAAAATGGCCTATGGATCAATGCAACATTTTCATTATAAAAAATATCATAAGATTCACTCTAATGATTTAACTCATGTTTTTACCAGATTTCCACGTGTCTCATCTGGTTAAAACTGGAGCATTATACAAAATCATTTTTTTGGCCTTATATAATAAAATACAGTATTGAATATATTTGGAGTTCTAACTAATGACAGAAATTTTATTCCTAAGATATTATTTACCATCGTAAGAAAAATATTCTCAAGAGTAAGCTAGAAAAATCACTAAATTTGGAAAGTATGTTTTTTTATCTAAATTATTTTATCAGACCATTCCCTCAAAGAGGTTAACATATTTGATAGAAAAATGCTATAATGTATCTAATCATATTTTTAAAAGACTATAATAAGAATTGAAAGTCAAAGTCAAAGTAATAGAACCCCAGGAAAATAATAAATAGACCTGAAGTTGATTAGGTTACTAAAGGAACTGCCCTGAATAAGTAGTTCGGAAAGCTTAAGAGACCTCCCCCCCCACACACACTTATTTACCAATGCCTGATTCTGAACAGGAGGAGCCCATTCATAGGTAACTGTATTGATGGAGACATTCTTCTTGGCAGCAACTGGATTGGTCAGTATCATAACATTGCGTTTATACATAGGAATTCCATCTGATTTTAGCTTTGCAATCAGGGTGGTATATTTGGTGTCTTCAAAAAGTTTCCCCACTTTTCGATCCTCTTCATTGCTCAATAAGACATCATGTTCTTCTTCACCACACTTGCAATTACGACATATTTTTCTATGATTTTGGAGAAAAGCAGGCAATGACTAATTCTACAAAATCAATTATAATTATGTGCATACATTTATAATTCATAAAATACTTTTACATATATTCCATTTTATAGTACTCAAGGAAAAATCTTTTTTTTTTTTTTTGATCGGGAAATACTAAGTAGCTATCCATAAATTTAAGTAAGGAAACATAAAAATGTACCTTCACTTTACAAGACCTTAAAAAAGTTAGTTTTTTATTTTAAAATACATGCTCAAAGGGCCATTCTGAGAGTAACACCACCTGGTATTCTTCATTGTCATCAATCAATCAATCAATCCAGCAGAAAAGAATCACAGCAAGAAGTTTCTTGAATTTTTTTAAATAATCACATTTCATAGCCATTACTCAAGTTTTTCTTTAAAAGGAGAAATAGATTGATATAACTTTTCTCACCAGGACTATAACTCTAGATTTAGGTTTATCTTTTCTGACCAATTTCCTTTCTCATTTTCCATTCTCTCCTCCTTTCTCTGCCCTCTTCTTTTATTTCTTCAAACACTTAGTGATCACCTACCATGTGCTCCATTATGTATATAAAGTGATAAATGAAAGTTTCTGCTCTTCTTACACAGCCAGCTCCCCCAATCTGGTCTAGAACATAATTACTCACTCATTCATGCAACATAATGAATGTCTAGTTATATTATCAAGCAATGTACGTACTTGATACTAGGACATATGGTGAGATGGCCATGAAATTATGCAGGGACTTATAGGACACCTTTAGAAATCTGAGCTTCATTGTAAAAGCATTCAAAAGGCACTACAGGCTCTTAGGCCACAGAATTATATGATTGGATCTATCATTTAAAAAATGTAATACCTGCCTTGTGGAGAGAAGATGAGGATACACATAATTGGAAGTAGGGAAACCAATTAACATGTAAATGGTTTTAAAGAACAAATTTAAGATCTCCTTGAATGTAAACTTGACCACACATTGCAGCTGATTTGGATGTACTGATGGTGAAGGGAAGACCCAACTTCAAAAGGGATGAGGTCATAAAATGAATAGAGGTTTCTGGAATGAGTAAGTTGGTAGAACAAATATAATTTATTAAGAAAGTAAATGCAAAGAAACAGATCTGAGGTATGTGGAGAAAAGGTTGATGAAAAGACTCCACAACTGAATTACTATTAATTTTGAAATGTCTATGAGACTGGGTAAAGATCTCAAGTACACTGTAGGATACCTAGATCTAGTGTTAAAACTGTGGCCTGGTAATATATATAAACTCAAGAGCCAGAGAATGATGAATATACATCATGAGTTGAATCAGGGGAGGAGTGGAGGAAAAAGGTGAAGACTCAGGAAAGAATCTGCAGAAGAGCAGATTTGAAAAATGTGACAGAGGAAACTGGAAATAGAGAGAATCTAGTGTTAAAAACAAGCCAAAATTCAAAGCAATGATGGCATGTAAATCAGGGGGCATCTGAGTTTTAAGAAACATTCTAATATCCTTACATTGTCAAGAAAATATTAAAGATATAAATTAACATTAGATGTTAAGTATGCATGTTAAAAATATCTAGATAACTAAAGAGAAGTATTGCATATAGTTCTAAACTAACAGAGAAATTAGTTATTAAACCAATTTATATAAAATCCTAATATACAAATAGACCGACCAGCAGAACAATCAAACAACAGCGTATAAGATGCATTGACTACCGGGTGGCACACGCGGAACATGGTAGGCGTCGGCAGCAGGCAGCAGAGAGCAGAACATGGTGAGTGTTGACTGTGGCAGGATGGTGGAGCAAGTGAGTGGGGGCGCCAGACTAAGGTGGGACACTGGTGGGTATCATTAGGGCAAGCCTCTGGTGGTTACTGAAAATTCTTTGCTCATATACACCACGGTCCTGCCTGGTGCTCAAACCTGCTGCTGGTGCCAGCCCTGCTTGCACCCGCTGCTGGTGCCTGGTGCCGGTCCTGATTGGCTGGCACCATCAGCGACTGTGAGCAGTGGCTGCTGGCCCCAATTGCCCCTGAGGGATTCTGCACCTTCCTCTGCTCCCTAGAGGTGACTGGGGTAGCAGTCACCAATTGCACTCACTGCTGTTGCAGGCCCCAATCGCTCCACCCCATCAGCGGGTGTGAGCAGGGCTGAAGCCATCAGTGTGTGGGAGCATCAGTGGTGGGAGCAGGGCTGATGGCAAACAGGGGTCCAGCGGGCTGTGGCAGAAGGGGCCAGGCAGGGGCGCAGAGGATGGGCCAAGACCCTCCCCTGTGTCCACTACAGCCCACAGTTCCTTTCAAGGTGCAGAATTCGTGCACTGGGCCCCTAGTGAAAATATAAAGTGCAATTAGTCAAACAGAAGGCAAGAAGAAAAAAGAAACAGGATATTAGGACATGTAGGAAGCAATAATTAAGATGAATGATATAACCCAAATATATCAAAAGTCACAATAAATGGACTCATTTCCACAGCTGAAAGCCAATGGCTTTCATTGGATAATGCAACAAAATCCAACTATATGCTATTGTAAAAGACAGTTAAAACTTAAGGACAGAGAAAGGATGAAAGTATAAAATCCAAAAAGTTAGTACAAACAAATACCAGCAAAATTAAGTTTGATACCTCTATTAATATCATACAAATTGGGCTTCAATGGTTTTTTTCCTTTTTAAGATTTTAAAAATTGACTTTTAGAGCAACAGGAAGGGAGAGAGAGACTGACGTGAGTTGAGAGAGAAACATCAATTGGTTGCCTGCAGCATGCCCCTACCGCATGTGGAGCCCACAACCCAGGCACTTGCCCCTGATCCGGAATCAAACTGGCAACCTTTCAGTGCATGGGACGATGCCTAACCAACTGAGGGCCACTAGTCAGGGCTGTTTTTTTCCTTTAATGAGTATTAAGTCACTACACAGTGACAAAAGTTTAAAAACACCTCTATGATGTAACCTTCTAAACTTAATAATAACCTAATACCCTACCCTACAAAATATATGCGAAAATAAAGAACTATAAAAACAAATGGACAAACCCATCATAGGAAAATTAACAAAATTAGAAATAAAGATTTGAGTCAGACAATTAATAAGCTTTATCTAGAAGATACATAAAAAATACCATAAACAGTGACTGGAGAATACACATTCTTTTTCCAGGCATTTGAAATATTGGGAAAAACAGAACATAGAGCAAGTCTCAAGAAATGCCAAGACTGATCATCAACCACAGTATCTGAACAGAATGCAATTATGTTCAAAATCAACAACAAAAAAACTAGAAAACATTTCTTATAAAAACTAAAAAAACAAAACCCACTAAAAATCTCAGTGTCGAAACATTCACAATAGAAATTTAAAAAAATATTTTCAGAAAAAAAGAAAACAAAACTTACTTCTTGAAACTTGTAGAACACATCTAAAAGGATATTTAGAAGGAAATAGTTTAAATGCTTAAATTAAAAAGAAAAAGAATTAATAAGCTAAGTTTTCCATTCAAGAAGTTAGAAAAATGAAAAGCCTAAAACGGAAGGGGAATAAAGGTAATAGCAGAAATTAATAAAGTAAATGTTTCCTTCTCTTTAAATGCAGAAAAAGCCTGCAATAACATATTCTAACATCTTTTCTGATTATAATTTATCAATTTTAGCTTTTGTAGAGAACTGATTATAATTTGTTTATTCATTTTAGCTTTTGCAGAGAACTTAAAAAAAATAAAAACCCTCAGCATATATCATATTTAATACATTCATTTTAGGACTTGAAGCAAGAAAACAACCTTGCTATCACTACTTCATTCCTATTATGTGGGTATTAATCAGAGCAAACAAGAACAATTGAAGAAATGGAAATTATAAGGAGTTATCAAAAAGAAAGAAACTATTGTTATTCATAGATGCTATGACTAATCATATAAAGTGCAATGCATTAACATCAGTAAGGATTTATAATGAACAACATAAACTGATGAACAAAAACAGATCCAGTGACAGAGAGGCATTCATCAGACTGTCAAACCTCAGAGGGAGGATAAGGAAGGGTGAGGGTTAACGGGAAGAGATCAACCAAAGGTATGCATGCATACAAGCCTAACCAACCAATAGACACAGACACCATGGGGGTAAGGGCATGTGGGGGAGGGGGCAATGGGAGGATAAGTACACATATGTATTACCTTAATCAAAAAAATGAATTAATTAAAATAAAGAATTTAATAAGTTTTCCGGATTTAAAGTTAATATAATTGGACTTCTCTATATCAGAAAGTTAGAAGAAACCAACAAAAGCTCTTAAATGAATTTCTTTGCCAAATAAATTATTAAATACAGATTTTTATGTTCTGAGTTTTCTTGAGGTGAGTTTTCCAAACTGAAGATATTAAATCTGACCTGCACAGTTCCAGAAAGTGAAAAACTGAAGCAGAGAAAGACAGAGACAGCAATGGAGAAGTATAAAAGGTGGGGAGGCAAACTACTTTCCCTGAACACACACTAGTCAGAAATGTTTATTTGGCAAAAATCTGTTGAAGAGCTTGCATATTCTGATTAAAGACTCTTACATCTAGTTATCTCATACTCCCACCTAGTGGAAAGGAGCATACTATTCTACTATAGGATGTTGTCTTCATTCTTGTTCTTTGGTTAACAAAAACAATATAATTAAGCATAAATCTGTCACACTGCTTTTGGATCAAGTGTAAAATCACAACTTTCTAAGGGAAAGGAGGTGGGTGGGAATTTCATTCTGAATACAGATAATGAGGTCCATATATGGCTGCGAATTATGGCATACATCCTAATAATTAGCAAGTGATTGACTAAAGAAGTAATAATGTCACAAGGATATGTGATGAATACTAGGCTTCTACAGCTATATAACATAACTCCCCACAAAACAAGTTGAGTTAGATTTTTAGAAACTGCAAGATAAATAGTAAAAGAGTAAGTGAAATAAAGCCTGCTGACTTCTAAAGCATGTACTATAACAAACAGTAGCATGGATAAATTAATTATATTTACTATGAGAGTATTATATATATAAATTATATTTACTATGAAAGTATTATATATATAAAGGCATATTAACCAATGATATCAAAGCTACCTGTACACTTTTTCTTTCTGTCTTGACTATTATTGGAAGATTCACATTTTTGAGGAAATCTGTTTTCTTTACTGATTCCTTAACCCACCTAATATGCCTTTATTAAGCAAGTAAAAATCAGGTTAAAACAGTACATCAATAGCAGCAAGAATGAGGGAAAATAAGTAGCTAAAAAAGTCATAATGTGCTCAATTATCAGTTTTCTGAGTGGGGAAAAAACCTATCATTGATTCATTAGAATTTTTAAAGTCACAAATATATAACAAAGCTCATCTACATCCTTGCTCCAACAGGTGTGAGGTGACCTGCATTAACAGAGCACTTGGCAGGAATGTGACTTAAGAAGATGGAATGGCTCTTTCAGCTGGAGTTGTCATCACTGAAGCAGTTGCAATGACAACATACCTTCCAAACACTTACACTGAGTTTCATTTATGCAATAAAAAGGGATAGATACAAAACACTTTGCAAAAAGAAATCTATAAAATGTGGGCTAGGGCCTAAGAGCTATCCATTGTAGAAACCTGTGCTCTTTACTAAAAATTGTTTTAAATCCTTTGCAGCAGTGCTTTATATTTTAACATCCCATATTTAAGTAAGAAAAAAATATTTTTTAGAAATATGTTTTAAGAACTTTTAAAGTCATTTGGAAGATATCTGAAAACTTCCTATATAATAAAAGGCTAATATGCAAATCAACCAAAACGGCAGAATGACCAGTTGCTATGATGCACACTGACCACCAGGTTGCAGATGCTCAACACAGGAGCTGCTCCCTAGTGGGCAGTGCACTCCCACGGGGGAGCACTGCTCAGCCAGAAGCCCTGAGCTGGGTTCACGGCTGGCAAGCACAGTGGTAGTGGTGGGAGCCTCTCCTGCCTCTACTGGATGTCTGACTGCCAGCTTAGGACCGTGGGGAGTGGACTAAGCTGTCAGTAGGACATCCCCTGAGGGCTTCTGGACTGAGAGAGGGCACAGCCAGGCTGAGGTACACCCGCAGGTGAAAGAATTTTGCGCATGGGGTCTCTAGTATTAAAAGAAAGACATTACTGAGGAATTGCGGAAGAAAACGATACTGGTATCTTGGTATCCAAAAAAAGACATGAGAATGAGTGAATCATTTATCTCATTTAATTTCAGTCTGTAACCCAGATTCCATCCTTCTTAAGAAAATGAAGGACTTTTAAAAAATTGGTTTTATGCAAAATGAAAACAAAAACAGGACATGGATAAGCACAGGACATGGGTAAGGGGCTATGTTTGTAAGTTAGTATAGTATCTTTCTTCAAATGAGTCCTAAATAAGTTTTGATGATATATGTACACTTAGAATACTTTGTGCTTATTATATTCATTTGAGTTATACTAATTGCTATCAGATATTTCAGGAGCATATAAATTAATTTCCATACTCAAGTTCAACTGCCAAATCTCTACATCTTTTAAACTGTTCTGTAGAGTAATTCTCCCCAAACTCTCCATAGGATGGTAATCATATGGGATGGAAAAGGGGGTGAGGAATGTCAGAATTTAGTTTAATTCTGCCATTTTTATGACTTTTAAAAAATGCAAAAAAAGACTGACAGACTGGGAAACTAAAAGGTGTTGAGAGAAAGATTATTTGTACTAAAAAGCTCATCGTACAAAAAAAGTTTAGCACGTTAACCAATACACAAAGATTTAATATGCATGACAAATCAAAATTTCATACTCACAATTTTACATTACAACTTCAGAGTTCTTTCATTAAATCCTAGACAGTACCAAATTTTATCCAAAGCATTGCCTCAAAAACACACAGATTTCCAATTTCAAACTGAAGGCATTTAAACTATCTCTCATCCTCTGAAAAGAGAAATATTTTTATGTTCCTATTTGTAAGAATTATTTTCCCAAGGCAAGTAGTAGCAACTGTAGTGCTCTAACAAGTTGCCAGCATTCACAGTGATTTAGAGGCATAGCCAAGGCACTGCTACAAACCCTAATTTTAGAAGGGTTGAAAGATACCCTTTTATAACAGGGATACACATATATGGACTTAAGTGTGGGCCTCTGTTATAGAATTCAACACAGGCATGAGTCCATTTATGGTGGGAAAGTTTTAGTTTCAGCCAGCTCTACACCAATCAGACATTCTCTCAATTGATCTATGGCTCCAATAATATTGCTATACTTTCAGTATAAAATAATTGGCTATAAACTTCTTAATTCTTGGGTTTATGTCTTACATTTCATAAATATTTGTTATCTCTAAATATTAATTGAAAGTGTAAGACTTAAATATTACTTAGTAAGTGTAGGGCATCCTTAATCTTTTATTCTTCTCTAGTCTTGTAATCATTGGCACACTGAAGAAGATTGACGAAGGGGAGAGCTCGTAGTTAAAGGACCCATTTTCTACTAAGATGTCTATATCACAAAAATACCACACTTTAAAGAAGACAGCCTGGTACTGTTTGATGTTCACTGGATATGACAGTGTAAGCCTGGGCTCTAGTTTCTGATTTGCCATGTATAAAGGTGGTGGTGATAAGGAAGGTTTTGGTAAGCTTTGGATCCAAACTCCAGCCATCTTTAAACCATGTCATTGGTAAGTTATTTGACTTTTCTAAGTCTTTGGCTTCTCATATATAAAACTAGAGGCCCAATGCAGGAAAATTCATGCACTGGAAGGGGAGATCCCTCAGTCCTCCCAGTCCCCTCTCACAGTCCAGGAGCCCTCAGGAGCGGAAGCTGACCTGGCGATCAGGGTAAGGTCTGATCTTAGACTATTAGGCATCAGAACTCTGCTGCTGCCACTGCTGGCAGCATAAGCCTTGACTCGCCCTGGTAACCTGAGCCTCAGGCAGCCCTAGGCAGCTGAGCAGCTGCTATTTGAGGCTTGCCTGCACCTTGGGCCGGCCCTGGGTGGCTAGGGGGCTGAGGAGTCTGGGGGACTCCAGAGAAAGGTGCACAGCAGGGCAGACCCAGCCTTGCTGTGCACCTGTTGTCCACTGAGGGGACTGGGCATCAACATTTTGTGGCTGTGGGTGCCACCATCTTTGAGGGCATGGCAGTCAATTAGCATATTCCCTCTTTATTGGCTATGGGCACCACAATCTTTGAGGGTAGGGCAGTCAATTAGCATATTCCCTTCTTATTGGCTGTGGGCACTGCCATTTTTTAGGGCAGGGCAGTCAATCAGCATATTCTCTCCTTATTGGCTGTGGGTGCCACCATCTTTGTGACAGTGTGAGGGTCAATTAGCATATTCCCTCATTATTAGACTACTACTTATCTCAAAGGTACAATCAGGTACATAAAATGTTGTGATAAGGAGAATTTTAAGATAGTTCCTATCACCTTTACTCCCAGGTGTTACTTTCATGATCATGTAACTTTATATAGCAAAAGGGAAATTATCTAAATTTTCCTAATCTAATCACATGAATCCTTAACAAGTGATGAGTTTTCTCTGGCTAAGAACAGAAGAGGAAGGAGGAGAGATACGAGGTGCAGAAAGAATTCTAAGCACTGTTGTCAGCTTTGAAGGTGGCTCTGTGTGAATATGAGCAGTTTCTGAAAGCTGAGAGCAGCCCTGGCTGACCGCCAGCAAGAAAATAGGGAGCTGGCTTATAACTTCAAAGAAATTAATTCTACCAACATCAGGAATGAGTCTGGAAGCAGACTGTTTCCCCAGGGTATCCAAATAAGAGCACAAGCTGGCCAAAATTTCACTTTTTTGAGGCCCTAAGCAGAGAATCCAGATAAGCCTGCCCAGACTTCTGATCTAATGCATAAACGGATATTGAGTGAATTAATAGGTATTGTTTTAACTTGTGCCTCCCACCAAAATACTTATGTTGAAGCCCTAACCCCCAATGTGAATATATTTTGAGATAGAGCTTTCAGGAGATAAAATTATATGAGGCCATAAGAGTGGGGCTGTAATCTAATCGGACTGGTGGCCTTATAATAAGAGGGAGGGAGGGAGGGAAGGAAGGAGGGAGGGAGGGAGGGAGAGAGAAGGGAAGAGAGGGAGGGAGAGAGAGAGATATCTTTTGAGGAAAAAAGTTCATATAAGGACACAGTAAGATAGATGGTGGCCGTCTACAGACCAGGAAGAGGCTCCTCATCAAAACCCAATCATGCTGGCATCCTGATCTTGGACTACTAGCCTCCAGAATTATAAGGAAATAAATTACTGTTGTTTAAGTCACACAGTCTATTGTACTTTGTTACTGAAGCCTGACAGACTAATACTGGGGGCCAGGAGGACTTATCAGAGGTAGTGCTTGAGCTGAAGCATAAAGAATAGGAAGGATTTTATATTTCCTGGTGGTGAGATACATGGTCTTTCCAGACAACAAGGCACATGCAACAAGGCACAGAAATTTCAGGTAGCAGCATCCATCCAAGCTGTTTGGTACTTGGAAGGGGAGTGGGAGAGAAGGCTAGAAAAGCAAGCTGAGGCCAGACACTGAGGTTTTAAATCAAAGGACAAAGACTTAACCTAAAGGATCAAGTTCAGTGGGATAGCACTAAAGGTTCTTAAGTATTGGGAAGTATATTATAGTACCCATTTTCAAAGTACCACTTTTGTGGCTGTGTAGAAGGACAGACTGATATAAAGTGGAGAATAATTAGCTCTGATGTTCACATTGTGCCTCATGAAACCCATGAGTCCTAGAAGTCGAGGGTCACCATAAAAATGGAGAAGGAGGCTAAGTGGGCAAGTTCCTGGGACCCCATCCCCACTTTAATCACAGCAGTTCTGTGGCCCTAGACTCAACCTGGAATCTTTGTTAAACTCAGGACAACCAGCCTATAATATTTTACTTTAAAGACTACTAAAAAAATGGGTCATCTGTAGGTCAAGGGCACTACCCTCAAAGCCTGCCAGTTGTGGTAAAAAAGTCAGAGAACTATCAAGAATTCTCAGAAAAATGTATCTGGACTCCTGCCAGGAAGAAGACAGAACTAATACCATGTGGATGGGGGACATGCGAAAGCCCTAGTCTGTCATGGCTCTTAACATAGTCTAAGACTACACCTAGACAAGTAAATGATTCTGTGTCGGGAAAAAAAATGTAATTTTCATGCCACAAAGATTTGCTCTTATCTGATATATTTTTACCTCAAAATATCAGATTGTGACCTGAAATAGGAAAATAGTATAGAGCAAACAAAAATTACATTAAACTAACCTTCTGGTTTACAGAAAAGATGTTATTATTTGGGAATGAGCTTTAAAAACTCGTAGCAATTTTTGGCAACTGTATAGCAGAACTAGAGTATTTTAAAATCGCAGTTTATGCCCAGCAGAGGGCAGTGTAGCTCTCCACAAAGCCCTATGAGTGCAACAGAGAATGGTGAGCATGTAAGGGGCTGACATAATTCTAATCCATTAAAACTATTGTGTGTGTGTCCAGTGACTCTACTTTTCTAAAATATGTCAGATATATTGCCTAATAGTTATCCTTGAAAAGGTAGCACAAAGATGAGCTATTAAAGTCTTGTAGTAATTAAAAAACTCCCTGGAAAAATGTAGCTCCCTACAAATAAAAAAATGTTATGAGGGCTGAGGTTTGTGTTTTCTTCACTATTTAAAACAATTGCCTTTTTGTTTCCTAAACTTAAAAGCTAGCTTTTTTTCTTTTTCTTTTTTTCTTCTTTTAGAGAGAGAGGAGGAGAGAGAGAGAAATAGTGATCAGTTGCCTCCTGTATGTACCCAACCTAGCTTAGTGTCCTGACTAGGAATAGAACCAGCAATCTTTCAGTGAACAGGATGATGCTCTAACCAACTGAGCCACACTGGCCAGGGCTAAATAAATTGGCCTTTAAAAGAATCTAACATCCTATTGTTTATTTTTATTTTTTTACATTCTTTTTAACTACGCTGTACACAGCCTTTTACTATAGACAGTTTCCTATAGAAATAGAAAGTTCAGAAATGGTTCTCAAGTGAGGTTCATTCTAACAAAAAGCTGACACCCTAATGATGTATTCTGATGATTTCTTTCCTTGTAACAATAATGTGTTGATTCTAGCTTTGAACAGATTTTGAAACTACCATTATGGTCTTGACAACCATTGATGAACATCATTCATGTTCTTCCTAAGAACAGGTTTTAAATATAATTTTAGCTTTATATGATATACACTATTACTTTTAAAACATGAAGATAAGATCTATACAAAATCCACATATAGGCACTTGATTCAAATCAAGACACTGGCAATGAATTATCATTTTGTTGTTATTCCCATAAATTCAAGTGCTTCAAAGTTTTTCAGCAATAAATTTGTAGCTGAAAATTTTGAAGAAATCCAGATTCAAGTTTCCTGATAATCTGGACCATAATGCCCAATTCATCACCCATACTTACTGTTTATCGCAAATATAGAGACAAAGATGTGCAGTTACCAATAATTATAAAAAGACTAATCATTAAATTAATAAACAGTCCTGGGAGATTACCACAAACCATAAAGAGCCATATTCAGTATTCTAGATTCACAAGAAATCTGAATGACAGCAAACAAATCAAACAATTCTAAATATAGTTACTATGGCCCAATTAGCTCAAACTTCACAGGAAGTCAGACTAGCTTTACTTTTTATTTATTTCTTATAAAGGTAACAGATCTCCAACTCAGCAACCAAACAAGAGAACTTGTAAGAAATTTTCACTGTCTCAGAAAGCATTGCCAAACAGTAGAAATTCTTAATGTGGTTGTAGTTCTCAAAATATTATTACCTCCAGAAGTGCAGTTCAAATCCTTCACATTTTTCTTTGCATTTTAAACAGGGGGCTCCAAATCCTTGCTCATGACCTAAGCCCATCTGTTAAAAAGAAAACAATGTAGATTTATTATTACATATTTTAGAAATCTAAAAAATTCAGTAAGTTGCACTTTTAATTCCATTTACCACTCCTGTTTATAAAACTTTCAAACAAATATTTTATGAGTATTATACTGTTTAGTCAATGATGACACTCAAGTATGTATATGGTGACTACAAGTACATACATAACATACTTGTATTCTTATTGTTTTTTTTTTATGAAAATAAAAGCATCAGAATAAAACTACATAGAAAACTACAAATATTGCAATTTGCAAAAAAGTTATGAATTGATATCTTTGGCCACTACATGCCCTCTATACAATATGTACAGGGAACTTACGAAGTAAGCCTGGCCCCAAATGACCTATTTTGTGTGAAATATTTTAGGCAGTACAATACAAGTATTATTTATATTATAACTATAATAATAGCAACAACAAACACATATTGAAAGCCATGGAATTGAGATAAATATGTATACCCTCATAAGATGCTTATAAAGTAGACAACATTATTTTCAATTTTAGAGATGAACAACTGAAATTCAGAGAGATTATGGAACTTGTTTAGGATCAAGTGTTAATAAGTCCAAGTCTGGCTAATTCTGTCTGAGGCCTGTGCTTTTATGCCAGGTGGGAGTAGGGGAATTATGATTATTATAACAAAAGGATATTTTTCTTTACCATATTAAATAATAATTCTCAGGAACTTCCTGACACATGACCTGAGTGCTGAGTGGGGGAGGAGGAGATAAAAAAATGACACAAGAAGGCAATGAAAGCTCTTTTACACAACTATTGATAGTACAGTAAAAAAGAGAAAACGGCTTTGTATCAGCACATTGGCCAAAACAATTAGCTTATTTTTGTGTTTTAAATACCACATTAGTGACTACTGAAAAAATCATTATTTGCCGAGACCAGATTGGCTCAGTGGATAGAGCGTCGGCCTGCAGACTGAAAGGTCCCAGGTTCGATTCCGGTCGGGGGCATGTACCTTGCTTGCGGGCACATCTCCAGTGTGGGGTGTGCAGGAGGCGGCTGATCGATGTCTCTCTCATCGATGTTTCTGACTTTCTCTCCCTCTCCCTTCCTCTCTGTGAAAAATCAGTAAAATATATTAAAAAAAAAAAAAGAAAGAAAAAAATCATTATTTGCTAGTGCCTGGAGAGATATTTCAAGACAGACAAGTAACAGATTTTTTTCAATGGCACTTTTTGTAATGTAACCGAACTGTGTTTGTCACTAAGTATTAAAAATCACCTTATAACTTGTTTACTGAAAGATCAGCCTGGCCATGCCCTGAAGTTTAATAATTTTTTTTTTTTTTTTTACATAAAGAGAGCCCTTTCTTTTTTTCTGAAGAAAAACACAACATTCTCTTACTATAACTAAGGGCATATTCAAAACCAACTGGTCCACCAAGCTGCTTGAGAGAACCCAGGTTATTTTAAGACCATCTCAAGCATGCTTTCCAATGGTGAAAAAAAGCTGTTCAACATTAACTAAACGTCATCACCTTTGCCATGTCTACATTACCATTTTTCAAAAGAATAATTCTCCAAATTATATGTTTAACTTCAACACTAGAATACACCTTTTTTTCCTTATCACAGATGATTATGGTTTGCAATACAAAAATAAAGGGCTAAGCAAAGCCAGAGATGACTAACTCTAGTTTTCTGTTTTTTGTGTTTTTTTTTTTATAAATGCAACTAGAGATTCAGTGCATGAAATCTGTGCACTTGCGGGGGAGTCCCTCAGCTCTGCCTGTGCCCTCTTGCAGTTTGGGAGCCCTTGGGGAATGTCCAAATGATGGCTTAGGCCCGCTCCCTAAGCCATCAATTGGACATCTTAGCACTGCCACAGAGGCAGGAGAGGCTTCCACCACCACCGCTGCACTCGGTAGCCATGAGCCTGGCTTCTGGATGAGCAGTGCTCCCCTGTGGGAGCATATTGACCACCAGAGCATAGTTGTTGCGTAGAGCATCGGCCCCTTGGTGGTCAGTGTGTGTTAAAGCAACTGGTTTTTCTGCCATTTGGTCAATTCGCATATTAGCCTTTTATTATATAGGATAATTAAAGCGTTTTCTGCATCACAATACTCAGAGTAAAATGTACAGCTAATCTACAAAAGTGTATTCTTTTTCAAGCCCCTTCTAGTTTTCCATTAAGTTAACAATTCTGAATTCACCTGGTGTATGAAATTGCTTCCTACTGTATTCTATGCATCACCTGCTAAACTCTGATCTTAAATGAAAATTAAGATTACATTATTAAGCCTTAATCACATAACTTAAATCAACTACTTTTAAAGTCTCTGATGTATAATTCACAGTTGGAAATATGTTACCTCATGACACAGAACTTACATACACACATACAAACTAATGTGTATATAAGTATGTGTAAATTCTGAAACAAATAACGGAGACTAAACAAATTCCTGCCTGTTTTTAAATCTGAATCCCCTAGTCTGAGCAGCACTGGGCTTAATAAAATACTACAAACATACTGAAAAAATACCATTAAATTTTTAATTTCTGAATGAAATGTGGAAAGTCAGCTAATACCACTAATAGAACCTCAGATAACAGAAATTTTACAATAAGTAGCTCACTGCTAATCTACAAAATCAGCCTTGGAAAATAACAGGGTGTTTCTTTCCTAATTGCTTTTTATCTTCTTAAAATAGTTATAAAATTAATTAGAATCATTAAAACTGGTAGTATTCCATGAATATCTATTCTTTTAAAGTGTCCCACACATTTTTAGTGCTGAACAGGTCTAGGCTTTCCCTAATATAAGAGATCAGGAATATAAAATCCAGAGGAGATGACCCACTCATGGTCACATAGTTAGTCAACAGCAGGTTAACCCAAAACTGGATGTCTGGCTCATACTCCACTGAGCTGAGGAATAGATCTCTATAGTGTGTCCAATAGGAGCCCTTCAGTCTTTCTGAAGAGATGTCCTGGCTCATTCTGGTTTCAAGGAAAAGGACTACAAACCTCCAAAACCTTCTGCAATGCCTCTAAGAAAGAAGACTTCATAGAGCTTTTGAGAGGGAAGATTTGAATCTGTCAGGAAGTAGGGAAAGCTCTTTTGAACCAGTGATGCTTGAATTGTGATTTTTTTTTTTTAAATGGGAAGAATCTAAGTCAGTAAAGAGGAGGAAGAAGTTCATTCAAAGCAGAGGGACACCATATAGGAAGACCTGTGGCAGAAGGCAGCATGGTAGAAGCCAAAGACATTTTCGAATATGAGAGGTGACAGGGCTAGCCTTGTAATGGGCAGAGTGGGTGTTTCCTCCCTCTTCTTTTCCTTTTCCCAAGGAATAAATAAATGTTCTCAAGTAGTTGGTACCAAGTCTTGGGCTACCAGGTTTAACAGCGAAAAATATATTCCCAGATAGGATGAGACTGTAAGGAAGAAGTTCTACAAAAACCCAGGCAATGGGGCTGAGTGTGGGAAGACAAGAGCCCTCTCATCTCTGCTATCCCAAACCTCAGAAAAGGCATCCTCAGGGAAAGTAGGGGACCTGACTGAGAAAAGCAGTAATTTGGGGAAATGGCTTTATTGCCTGCCCTGGAAAGCTCAGAAAGCAGTGTTCCAGTGTTCTTCCATCCCTGTTCGCCTAACTGAAAGGCCAAATTCATCTCCATTTAGGCTCCTTCCAGCACAGTTGGGACCACCTAAAAAAAGTATTACCTCCCTACATTTCATTTTCTTCAAATGCTCAAACATAAGGAGTGGGGACTCTGAAAATATTCCAGATAGAGAACAAGTACATGAAAGAGAGTGAAATAAGGTCGTGGCAATATGATACACTCTCTCCTACAATAACCCAAAGGAAACTGTTCTAATTTAAATAAACACCCAAATAAAAAACACACTTAGTTTCCAAAGCCAGTTAGTATCTAAAGCAACAAGAGTGAGTTTCAGACTGGGAATGCACTTATTTTCCTTTGGGAGTTTTGGTCAGAGAAATTATTTTATAGATATATTCATATAGCTATAAAATGTAAACCTGACAGCACTGAAGACCTCTTATGCCATGTTACGGGATGGGAATTTCTTTCATATCCTTACCCTCTTTTTATCAACCTGTGAGGATAAAAAAAACACAATGACACTCAAACAAAAAGTAAGTGGTTCAAAGCTAGTGTTTTCTCTGCTTAGTGGACTGCATGTTCCAGACTGAATCACAGACAGAGTGCTATTGTGTTCTCTAATCCTGTTAAACACAATGTGTATAACATTGCACTGGAGAAAACATATATCTACTAGAGTGAAGCAAATTTCTTCTGCTTCTGTTCCTTCCCCAATTTGGGCATCAGTATTCTCCCCTTCACAAGTCAAGCACATATCAGATAAAGAAAATGTACTGGTACTAACTCTAATCTATAAGATGTGCTTCAGAGCCAGAACTGCCAGGCACAGTTTCTCAAGGCTGAATCCCATACCTTTCGGGGCCGAGGTTCACAGGAGCTGGGATTCCCTAACTTTTCCTAGTCTCAGTTCAAGATCTGAAACCTCACTTGTCCCAAGCGTTCAGCTAATTTCTCTCCCTCCTTCATGCTGTGTTCAGGATTCCTGCAGTCCAAGACCCAGAATTCTCCTTAGTATACCTTCTCCCTTCTCTTTACCCTCAATAAATATCACACCCTCCAGGCAGGGTCCTTCTCCTTTCCTCAAGGGCCATAACTGTTCCTCTTGACCATCTAGATTATGTAGGTTAGTTTCTGCCCAGGTGTCTGGGTTTGAGGGGTAAAACAGGAGAGGTATGTGGGAGGGGTTGGTGGAGAGCCCAGAAAGATATCAATATATATCAATTATGTCTCAGTTTTAAAAATTACATGGTTATAGATACTAGAGAACTAAAGAAACAGAAAACTATAGGAATATAGAAAGATCACTGGAGGAGAGTCAGAAAAACTGGGATCTGGTCACAAGGTGTCACTGTCAAGTTTTAATGATTTTAGACATCTTCCCGTCCACCCCCCACACCCTGTCTCAGGCTTTATCTGTGACTAATCAAGTAGATGAACTTGAAGACACCTCTTAATTCTATAATTATGACTGCAAATTATGTTTCATCTTAACTTTATCCTAGTTTCTTGTTCAATACGGTCATCTGCTCAATGTTTTAACACCTTGTTAGTTTTAAAATGATTTTAACCAAGACTTGCTTATAATGAAATTACCTGGCTATTTTTTGTTATTAATTCAGTTATTTTTAACAAATCTAAGCAAACAGGTCCCTATGTTGGAAAAAATACTGTAGTAATTTCACCAACATAAATAATACATATATACAACTACAGTCTACATATTTACATTCAAGTGTCACTGCTTGTAAACAATGTTTGACAGATGATTAGCATGTGATTACATCACATGATTGGATTGAGTCACCCGCAGTAACTGGTTCTGTTGTCATTTGGGTGACTGTCTGCAGCAGTTTTAACAACTGCAGGCCCTTGTTTCCATGTGCACTAAGCCACGCCCCAGCCATGCTCATTTGTTTACTCATGTTGACAGGTGAATGCATTCATTTACTAGACCTATTTAGTATAAATTTAAAATTCTAGTAATACATATAGAAAACTTTTCTGTGAAATTAAACTTTTCATACATACTTAATTTAATTACACTAACATGTGCTATATAAAGACAGGTAAACTAATTAATTTGTCAATTTTTTAACATAATGTATTCAGAACACCTACTTTATTATATAATGGGCTTTTGGTTTCCCCCTGGGATTCCAGTCTGTTCCAAATTTTAATTATGCAAAAATGTCTATGTAAGTAAAAACAGGTAAACTAATTTGTGAATTTTTTAACATATGCATTTGGAAAACTTACTTAATTGTATTATGGACTTGTACCTTTAAGACATACCCCCTCACCGGAATTAGTCCTTTATATTGAGGTTTTACTGTACCGATTTTTTTCTCACAGAACAGAGAATGAAGTAAAAGTCTTGGGCACTGGCTGAGAGATCCATTCGAGGAGGCTATCCCAGGGAACCTGGGGAGTAAAACCCAATGAAGAGAAGGCACAGAAAACAAGAACTGGGTGTGGCGGTGTCCAAAAGACACCCACTTTTGCTCAAGAATGGCATCCAGAGGCATTTAGAACAAAAACAAAATCTTCAGGCATAAATAGAGGGTCTTGAGTAAATGGAGAAAAGAAGGGGAGAGATGCAGGAATTCTCCTGCCAGATGCCTTAAATTACTTACTGCAAGGCCTTTTCACACCATCCCTTACCTGCAAAAAATGAATTGTGTTTTCATGTGGTGTGTAAACATAAGAATCTTATTTTTTATTTTTCTTCTATTAGAAAAGTGGTTTGACTTCATATGCTTTTTGTTCTATATTTAGACTATAGCCCAAGGACTTCTTAGCATGAAAGGTACATAGACATCATTTTTGATTTGCTAATGATTTAGAGCAGCGGTTCTCAAGCTGTGGGTCGCGACCCCTTTGGGGGTCGAACGACCCTTTCACAGGGGTCTCCTAAGACTATTGGAAAACACCTATTTCCCATGGTTTTAGGAACCAACACACCACTCCTCGATGTAGCAAAATGTAGCAATGTAGTTTACTGTTGTCATATGAAGACTGTTGCCCATGCTACACCACGATTCAAGAAAAAGTTCATTTATTTATAATTAGAAATAAATATTTCACAATATATAATTACATATTGTTTTTGTGATTAATCCCTATGCTTTAATTATGTTCAATGAAAATACATCCTGCATATCAGATATTTACATTATAGTTCATAACAGTAGCAAAATTACAGTTATGAAGTAGCAACGGAAATAATTTTATGGTTGGGGGTCACCACCTCATGAGAAGCTGTCTTAAGGGGTCGCGGCATTAGGAAGGTTGAGAACCACTGATTTAGAGGAAAGAGACAACTTTAAAAAATGGATCAAATTTTAGTTGCAAATTAATATAATTTCCCTTTATCTTGACGGAACAACCAGCAAATCAAAATTAGATTTGACTATATTAAAAAGAGGGGCCATTCTGAAATGACTAATGATATCTAGGAAGCTACAGTATTCTGATTCCTTATTCTTTCATATGTTCAGAGGGCTATAAGGATAATTCAGAGTGGGAAAACCCTTTCCATAGTTCACTTGCATCCCAGTGGTAGAGGGAGTGTAAGTTATGATTTGTTGCCTACGAAAATCACCCTTAAACATAGTAGCTTGTTATAACTATTCTGTAGTTTCTGATCATGATATTCTACTCATGCTTCTGCATTTTAGCACCATGGGCTGAATTCAGACTCACTGCTTCTACAGGCACCTTGGGGAGATGGTCTAGAGGAGCCGGAGCTGAGATGTTTCATTTGTTCCATGGGGTCTGTCATCCTCCAGCAGGTTGAGCTGGGCTACTTCAAATGGTAGCAGCAGGGTTCCAAGAAAGTAGTTAGAAGCAAAAAGGTCTCCTGAGATCCAAGCTTACAGTTCACATAACACTACTTCCATCAGTCCACTGGCAGCCCAAATTCAAAAGGTAGGACAATAGACTTCATTTCTAAATAGGAAGTGCTGTAAAAAAAAAAACTGTGGCCATATTTGCAACTTACCACAAAAACTCTGAAGAAGATTCTGTTTAGGAAAACATATCTGTTCCCTATACTAGACCAGAATACCTGGTCATGTTAAATCAAATGCCCCCTCTCTAGAGAACCTAATTAATATAGCTGTGGTGGGTACTCAAACAACTATGGAAAATGATTACTTATGTTTACTTTCATCATAAAAATTAAAATCAAAGTAATTTGCAAATTATAAAAAGGAAAAAATCAAATCTAATAAATTAACATATCTAAAATACTAAACTTTAAATCAACATTTTTTGTGCCCAACAAAGCACCAAGTATTAATAGTTTCCTGAAAAACATGTTGTAATAAAATGCTTGATAATATATTCAGGTGCTAATTGAATGGTTTGAAGATCTACGAAGGATTTTCCTCCCTGAACATTGGATTTCTCAGTAACGATTATGATACATCTGTTTACTGTCTATATACAGACACTATCCTTTGTGCTTTAAAACAGTGGTCACCAACCTTTCAGAACTCACGGACCACCAGTTGGTGACCGCAGCTTTAGAACATTCATCTCCATTATCCTTATATCCTGGTAAAATAGGTGGCTGTAACCCATTTTTAGATAAGGATCCTGAGATTTAGATGGTTAAATAACTTCGCCGAATTCACACAGTAAGTTCGAGGGCTAAGAACTGAACCCAGGATTCTAAGGCTGATAATCAGTCTTGCTGCAATGCCCTCTTGTTCTCTAACCTTTTGTTTAAGGTATCCAATTGTACCCAATGATCTAAGGAAGATGAAAGATCTGTGGAGTCAACATAGTCCTGACCCAAAAGGGGAGCCAAGCACAGCCTAAATCAGCTAAACCTCCACCTCAAGAGTTGACACAATGTATTAAAAAAGAATCAAAAATAGGAGAGAGGTATAGATCCTTGACTGTAGGCTTGGCTCCTATGCTTGCTCAGTGACACACTTCCTTAATTTCAAACCAATGACCTGGAAAAATGAGTAATTACTGCTGATCAAGTGCTTTGGCTTTATTATAGAAGAACCAAAACTGAAAAGATAATAATAATATGAATAGCAAGAGTTTACCGACTTTTCACAGCCATGTTCTTTCGGTTCATGTTATGCATTCTTCCTGAAAAGCCTATTTTTTCTGCCCAATGAAACTGAATTTTTCCTATGAATGTTGTTTCTGCCACAAAATACTCCCAATCCACATAATTACATAAATTCTGCTTCTGAAACTTCATAATAATGATCTATATTCCTATTATTATAGCACTACAAAAAGTGTGGCTGTCCATGAGACATATAAGCAAACTGAGAGTAAGCAATTAGCAAATAGTAAGCAATTTGATACACTTAGTAATTTTTTAACTGACCTTGCATTTGTCTTTTTTAATTCACTTTTATTTATGGTTTAGCACCACAGATATTTTAAGAATACCATATTATAGCATTTTATTTTATTTTATCCAGCATCGTAGTTAATTCACACACCTATCTTGCCCACTAGCTAGGTTGCCAGCCTGCATTGTTTTAAATCTCCCCAAGCTGATACCACAGTGTTTTCGGGAACAGGAGCTTAAAAAGTAGTATTGGTAGAAACTGAGTTGAAATTTTTCTGTAGTTTTACATTTAAATTGCCCTCTTAATAATTTCTATGAAACACAAAGGGTAACTTTCTTTCTTCTGTTTAGCCCCAACTGTTTTTGTTGTAGGCCAATACCAAAAGGAGGCAAAGTTTCTTTACCTTCACTTTGTGACTCATTCTGTCATGGCTTTCATGATGCTACTCAGAGAAAAAAAATATCCACATAATATATGCATGATCATTTTTCAAAGAAAACAATGGCAAGTTCACTGTGGCTACAGACTTATTAGTAGACTCATCACCAAGGCATTTTGTCTGAGGCTTTCAATTTTTTTGCTGGTTGGATAAAAAGCTGTGCAATGGACACAGAATCCCTTTTGCAATTTTGTGTGGTGAATGTCATTATAATAAACACAAGAGGATGATTCAGCATTGCAGAGATTAAACATAGCCTATATATTAAAAGCCTAATATGCTAAGTGACCAGTTGGCCATTCAACCAATCAAGGCATAATATGCTAATGATATGCTAAGGCTGCTCAACTGCTCACATGACATGCACTGACCACCAGGGGTCAGATGCTCTGACCAGTTGGTAAGCTTGTTGCTAGGGTCCGGCTGATCGGGACTGAGCGAGACGGGCTGGACAGGCTTTGGAGCCCTCCTGCAGTGTCTCTCCAACTGGCCAACATTCCACATCCCTTCCTGGTCCCCAATCATGCACTGGTGGGGACCCTTGGTCTGGCCTGCACCCTCTCACATTCTGGGACCCCTCAGGGGATGTCAGCAAGCTGGTTTTGGCCCAATGGCAGAACAACCGGTCACTATGACAGGCACTGACCACCAGGGACAGAAGCTCAATGCAGGAGCTGCTCCCTGGTGGTCACTGTGCTCCCACAGGGGGAGTGTTCTTAGCCAGAAGCCGGGCTCATGGCTGGTGAGTGCAGCAGCAGTGGTGGGAGCCTCTTCAACCTCCAAAGCAGTGCTAAGGAGCAGGCTTAAGCCAGCAGTTGGACATTCCCCCCAGGTTCTCCTGGACTGTGAAGAGGATGCAGGCCGGGCTTAGGGATCCTACTTAGGGATTCCCCAAAGTGCACAAATTTCATGCACTAGGCCTCTAGTATACATAATAGTAGTCTTACTGTCATTTAGCAAATGAAATCCCAGCAATTCTCACTGCCGGCTTATCATACAGCTCCTCCCTTTGATCAAACTCAAGTAGTTCCCAGTTTGGTTTTTTTTGCTTGTTTGTTTCAATATGTTTTTATTGATTTCAAAGAGGAAAGGAGAGGAAGAGAGAGAAACATCAATGATGAGAGAGTTATTTCCTGCACACGCGCTGCTGGGGATTGAGCCTGAAACCCAGGCATGTGTCCTTGACTGGAATCAAACCTGAGACTCTTCAGTCCAAAAGCTGACAATCTTATCAACTGAGTCAAACCAGCTAGGGCAGCCCTCAATTCTTAGCAAACTACCAAAGGATCAGAGAAATTAGTAACTTAAACCAGTGGTCGGCAAACAGCGGCTCACAAACCACATACAGCTCTCTGGCCCCTTGAGTATAGTTCTTCTACAAAATACCATGGCCTGGGCGAGTCTATTCTGAATGAGTGGCATTAAAAGAAGTTTAAAAAATTTGGATCTCAAAAGAAATCTCAACCGTTGTACTGTTGATATTTGGCTCTGTTGACTAATGAGTTTGCCAACCACTGACTTAAACTATATTTGTATCCTTTTTTAATATCCTATATAATATATCCTATAAAAATGTAATATGCAAATTGACCATCACACCCTCACACAAGATGGTCGTCCCCATGTGGTCACAAGATGGCCACCACAAGATGGCCAACAGAAGAAGGCAGTTATGGGCAATCAGGCCAGCAGGGGAGGGCAGTTGGGGGGACCAGGCCAGCAGGGGGGGGGCAGTTGGAGGCAACCAGGCCTGCAGGGGATGGCTATTGTGGATGACTGGGCCAGCAGGGGAGGACAGTTGGGAGTGACTGGGCCAGCAGGGAAGGGCAGTTGGAGGGGGGATTGGACCTAAACCAGCAGTGGGACATCCCCCGAGGGGTCCCAGATTGGAGAGGGTGCAGGCTGGGCTGAGGGACACCCCCTCAGGAATGAATTTCATGCACTGGACTTCTAGTATCTAAAATAAAGGTAGTAATATCTGTATTCAACCAATTTTTATAGGTATATACTGAGTGTGACAGAAACATGAAGTATTTCCACAGCACTGCTTCCAACAACAGCTAATGAGTTTCTTGTAGATTTTTCCTCTACCATCATCTGCTCTTTTCTAATATTTTTGACAATGAACATAGTAATTAAACAGGTTGGTTAAGAAAGAGGGAAACAATTAAAAAGTCATTATATAGTCACAGTCTGAACTTGCATTATACAAACCCTTCTCTCTTTAATTCCCCATTATATAATAGATCGAGTTGGGTAGATTGATTACTGTGAAAAAAACAAGTAAAATTACTCTAAATCTGACTGAAGCTGGAGAGCTGAAAAACAAAATATCAAACTGTAACTCTCTATTTACAACACTTAAGACATGTTTTTTTTAACTCTTTATTGTTTAGAGTATTACAGGTCTCTCCTCTTTCTCCCCCTATTACCCTCCTCCATCCATTCTCTGCCCCACCCCAGTCCTTCACCACCCTATTGTCTGTGTCCATAGGCAATGCATATATGCATTTACTAGTAAGTTCTTTGGTCAATCTCTTCCAAGTCCCCCACTCCTTCCTTCTAAAATTCATCACTCTGTTCCATGTTTCCATGCCTACGGTTCTATTTTATTCATTAGTTTATTTTGTTCATTAGATTCCTTGTTTATTTTGATTTTTAGACACAATTATTGTTCACATTTTTTTAATCTTTTTTTTTTTCCCTTCACCTTCTTACTGCTTTTCTCTTGATGCTTTTAAGAGTCTTTGTCTTTAATCTTTGGTATTTATATATGACTAAAGGTCAAGTACACCAGTGGGGTCCCTCAGCTTCAAGCAGAAATCCAACTGTCTCCCAATGGTTAGTGCAGATCATAGCGAGCAGCCTCAGCATATCATTAGCATATTACACTTTGATTGAACAGCCAACCAGATAGATGACCGGACACTTAGCATATTAGGCTTTTGCAATATAGGATATGTCTTGGTGTGGGCCTTTTTGGGTTCCTCTTATTTGGGACTCTGTGCTTCCTTGGACTTGTAAGTCTACTTCTTACAAGTTTTCTGTTATTAATTCTTCAAATAGGCTCTCAATATCTTCTCTCTCTTTTCTTCTTCTGGCACCCTCATAACGTAACTGTTGATTTGCTTGAGTTGTTTCAGGGGATCCTTTCTTCATATTTTTGGATTTTTTTTCTCTCTTTTGCTTGGTTTTATCAGTTTGGCAAAAAAAATGTATTTTGGGTTGTGCTGTAAAAATTTAGTAATTAGCTTATGTGTGCCATGGGATGATAAAGATTAAAAACCACTGATCTAGAGGGAAAAAGTGATGAGTGTCCTAAGAGTTAAAGGACAGTGTCCTAAGGGTTACAGAAAAAAGATTTTGCATCTAGCTTAGGAACAAGAAGAAATATTTCACTGAGGTTGGTACATGGTGGGAGAGAGGGGTCTTGAAAAATGAGTAAAATTTAATATTTTAGAAGGGCAAGTAAAGCCAAGGGGTAAGGTGATGGATGGTACACAGCTAATAGCCAGTTGAGATATATACCCCCAATTCTGCTTCATAGCATAGCATAATAGAACAAGAATAGAAAACCTACTACAGTTCTATTCAAAAACAATATTCAGAGCAAGTAAGAGAAAGTGATATTTCATATCCAATTAATGTAATGAATCACATCATTGGTTAGAAGAGAGAAAAACCAAGCTGAGGACCACTTCACTTCCTTTTGTACTTGTTCTCAAAGACAGAGTAACTGCCTCTAAGGCAAAGCCCTGGAAGTACCTTGCCCTGCCCTTCATTCTCCCTCACCTTGCCAATGATTTTTGCAGCAAGATAGGGTTCAAGCAGAAATCCAACTACAGATTTGATCCTCAAGGTCACTATATGGTTGCATTTTCCATTTCAATCAGGATCCACCTAAAAGAAAATGGTCATTCTAATTTCTAACAGAAATAATTCTGTGGTTCAGTACTCTCTCTAATTGGTTTTACTGTGATTTTATTTTGTTTGTTTAATGACAAAAGCTTTTAAAACAAAGTTTGGATGCTAAGAAAAGGGATTTTTAGTGACCTATAATCTTTAAAATGCATCTCATATTTTTTTAAATCCTCACCCAAGAATATGTTTTTTGTTGTTGTTTTCTTAGGGAGAAAGAGAACAAGAGCAAAATATTGATCAGGTACCTCCCAACATGCCCAACTTGCCACCTCAGTATGTTCCCTGATCGGGAATCAAACCCACAACGTTTGGTGTATGGAATGACATTTCAACTAACTGAGCCATCTGGCCACAGTGCATCTCATCTTTTTAAAATAAAATAAAATAAACAAAGAAGAATAATAGAAAGCAATGCAAGAATCAAAAGACAGAAGTTAGAAGGCAGAATAAATATGGTACAAAATTAAAATACTTGCAGCAATTTCAGACAGCATATGGGAATTACTGGAATTCTGTTTCCTTTTAGCATGGTTTTCTTTCTCTCTGGTAAGTTTTTAAAGAAAAGAAAAAAAGTGATTTTCATGGGAGAGTAACAAAGACACGAAAGAGGAAAACAGCTGGCTGTGGGCCATGCTTTACCATTCACCCCAAAATGAGACTCTGTTCCTGCTTTCCAAAAGCCATTGTTTTCGCCAAGTAGACATAGGCTCTACTTACACAAAGTCAGTTATAATGAAGAGACTGAGACATAAGGAAGAAAAATAAATGTATAATTCAGAAGATAGTGCAGAGATGTAAAGTCAAATTCTACTCTAAAACATTAAAACAAAAACTCTTGCATAAACAAACTAGCTCCCACATCCTAGCAACAACTCAATTACTTCAAACAAAACAAAACATAATAAAATCTAATTATGAAAATCCCCCTAGTCTTTGTGATGATAGGTTTTACCTGATAATTAATCCAAATGTGTGCAAATGATAAATGGAAACCAACTTTTTTTTATAAACCAAGAATCTTAAAAATAGGAGCATTTACTTCATTTGTTGTGGAATAAAGGCAACCCTCTTTAATTCTTATACAAAATGTAAATGGAAAAAAATAACATCTTTCTTGGGGGAATTTCTTACTTGGGGGAAATTCCTTATGAAAACAATCGTATAAGGGTTTTAGAAGGAGAAAATACTACATATCTTAAAACAGAAGTCTAATTTAGTTTTATTTAAATAGTTGGTTGTGTCTTTGTTCCAACTTCTGACGTGGCTTTTTAAAAGTTACATGCAAACCATTACTGTTCTTGTATACCAAAGTAAAAAAGGAGACCTGAATACTATCTATGCCCCAAAATAGGGTTAGAGGGCTTTGCCAGTAGATCAGAGATAATCTTGTAATGAGTCCTTCTTCTGATGTGTCAGGAAATAATTTATAAAGGGAATGAAAGGGTTTGTTTGTTAGTTTTTAGATTGTGACTAAGACTATAAAGTCTATTCCTGGAATCTCTAACCTTTGGACTGGGAAACTTTTGTGGAACCCACAGAACATCAATTCTTTCAAGAGTACTACAAAGCAACAGAGATGGTATAGTTAGCAGTCATATTGGTTATGTTTGGGATCTTTTAATAGTTTCCAATTGACTGATTGAGGACAAGGTAGTGAAACAAGGACTTGTTATTGTTATGAGATTATCTGTAAAAGTTTTACATTTATGGTATCCTTTTTCTTGGAGAAGGAATGGAAGAAAATTAGAAGGGTAGGATTCTTGGCTGAAAAGATAACCTTTTAAAATAAAGGGGCAATGAAGGAAAATAATTACACCATATATCAAGGACATTATTCATCATAACCCACATTTTAAAACTTAGAAAATGGTTTATAAATGTCTGCCTTTTTCCCTTGCAAGTACAAAGTTTATTCTTAACTTTGAACTTTCTCCCTTGGAAATATTTCTTCTGTGTCTCAAGTACTTCTTTTTTTATTTTTTAAAATTAATTTCATTGGGATGACATTGGTTAATAACATTATACAGGTTTCAAGTGTATAATTCTGTACTACATCATCTGTATATTGTATTGTGTGCCCACCACTCAAAGTCAAATCGACTTTCATTACCATATTCAAGTATCTTCAAAATCATTTTAGATGTTGACTTTCTTTTTTTAAGTAGACTTTATTTTTCAGAATAGTGTTAGGTTCACAGCAAAACTGAGCAGAAAGAACAGAATTCCCTTATATCTGTCTCACAAAGAGCTTCCTCCAGTAACAATATCCCATGCCACAGTGATATATTTGTTACAAACGAACCTACATGGATTCATCATTATCCCCCAAGTCCACAGTTTTTATTAGCGTTTATTCTTGATGTTAATGGGTTTTGACAAATATATGACATGTATCCACGATTACAGTATCATAAAAAATAACTTCACTGAACTAGTAAAAAAGCCTCTCTTTTACCTATTCAGCTCTCCCTCACTCCCTTCCTCACCAAAGAATAAGGACTTTTAAAAGTAGTTTTGAATCAGTACTTATAAGCATTAAAGACTCCTCCAAACTTTAGACAAATACTCAATTAACTGTTACCCATTTAAAAAACAATGTTCCTCAACAGAAGGCTAACTAAGCAGCAACCAAAATGCTTTCTTAATGGCAAGCAATATTAACAGCAACAACATATTTAGTGTCATTTAAAAGCAAATAAAAGAACTAAGAAACCAAGTGGGAAAAGACTGGAAAGCAATCACACTACTTGTGAAATTTATATTTTCTTCTCTTGTCTTTAAATTGCCTTTGAATGCTGGTTCCAATAAGGGATGAACTGTTTTCCAACTGCAAGTTTCTTCAACAGCTTCCTAACCTAATGTTTGAATTTTCATACCTTTTCAAAAATCCAATTTGGGGCATGAACAGAATTCATGCTCAAGTCAGGACTTTGTTTCTAGAAGATAAAATAATAGCCACAGTGGACAACCTTATTAGTGGGCAGGAGAAGAACATTAATTAGGTTCTACTGTCTCTCTGCAAAACTTCCTTCCCTATTTGATAAGGGGCAGTAAATATGAGCAATCCCTTGGAACCAGACCTTACACGTGGAACATGACACCGGAATGTTACATCAGCATTCCTTATGAGTCACAGCCTGGACCCCATCCTTTTCTCCCAGGAGACGCAAGGCTCCCACAAAAGAGGGAGCAGCTCCTAGGTAGTGAGTGCCTTGGGTCTCGGCGGGAATCATCTCTGATCGCTGAAAGCACTGGTGACAATCGCCTTTGGGGCTCGTTGCCAAGAGGGAGAACGTTTTCTTTTTGAGAGATAACTTCCCAGGAGGGCGGCAGTGCTTTGGAAGTAAAGAAATGAATGACAACACACACACACACACACACACACACACACCACAATAATCACTTTTCACGGTATCACCCCCTCGGCTGTGAAACAAGTGCATTAAATCAGCACTCACTTTGGAGAGCCCGCCGCCGCTGGGAGGGGAGGTCCGGCGGCCAAAGACACCCCAGGATCTAAGCCACAGAGGCTACAGAAAGTTGAACTTCCTGAGGCCGGAAGAAGTCGTGTCAGGGTCCCGCCCGAAGTGCCCTCCGCTCTCCCTCTTCTCTTGGGGCGGCGAGGCGCAGCTGAACCCGCTTAAGGAAAGTTTCAAATACGCACTTCCAACCACGGACGCGACGCGGTTAGCCCAGAGAGGCCCCGGGAGTTCGGGAGTTCGGGGGAAGTCCGACACCCCCACTACCCCCGGGGCAGGTACCTGTGCCTCAGGCTTGGGTCCAGGCCCTCGAGCCCCACCCACCGCCCGCGGCCAGGTGTGGCGGCCGCCCGCGCCCCCTACCTTTTTCACTTTGGCCTCCAGGTCCATGTTGGTGAATCGACGAGGTTCCCGCTCCCGCCCAGACCTCACGCGCAGGTTTACCTGGCCTCAGGCTACGCCGCGGCGACTGGGGGTGAGGGAGGAGGGGGGTGACTGCGGGGAGCCCGGCGCCACTAGAGCAGCCCCGGGCCGGCACCTTCAAACTTCCGCAGCCCCGCAGTCCTCCTGCGGAGGACCGGGAACAAAGAGGTCCGGGCAGCCAATGGCAGCGGGGCAGCGCCGGGCCGCCGCCAATCAGCGAGCGCTGCAGGCACCTTCAGAGGCCGGAGTGCGGCGCCGTCAAGGTGAGGGGTGGGACCACGTCCCGAGCGGCGCCCTGGGAACGCCCCCGCCTTGCTGGGACCCAGAGCCTCCGCGGTTGCCTGGGTCACCTGCGGAAGCGCTTGAAACGGACGGGACCCGCTGTCCCTCCGGTTTCAGATGAAGAGCCCTTTCCATTCTGGCAGCTTGTACTCGGATCTGCTTTCCACCTGTATGCTGAGGGATGCTTATCCCACCACTAGCTTCTTGGTTTATTTTCAAGGCAAGGAGAAAGCAAAGATATTGTAGAGGCTGGGCATTGAATTGTGAAGATAGCCTTTTCCCAAATGCTTTCTTCACAGTCCCAAGCACTGACAAAGAACCTATTATAGAATTGAACACCTGAAACCTACATAATTTTATTAACCAATGCCACTCCAATAAATTCAATAAATAAGTAAACATAAGGACTTGGGAATTGATTCTAGGATGGAGTGAGAGAGACTTAGGGTTTTAAGTGGAAACCCTGGGAGCATGGTTTAAAAAAAGAGGGGGGGGGGTGTACATCATCTCATAGTCTCAGCACCAGTGAAGATTTGATTGCTCCAAAGTGAGAATGGTGTGAGAATGGTGCGACAGGTTGTGCAGTTACTTTGGAAGCAGAGGCTTTTGGACCCTGCTGTGGAGAGGGGTGTGAGGCTGCTCAGGCGTCTTCCTGCTTTGGGGAAGCAGTTTCACAGCTCTAAGAAGCCCCGCTGGAGCACCTGCATGGGATCCATTTCATGGCCTCTTTCAGGGACAATTGAAATAAATACCCTCAGGTTGGAGGATCTGGAAGGGATCCTAGAGGTTACTGACTCTGGCTTTCTAATTTTACAGGAAGCTGTGGATAACAGAGATTCAAAGACCTGCTCAATTGCTAAGTCTCTTGGGGCAGAGTTAATGCTCATAAGTATTTAAGCAATGTATCCAGCATATTTGAGAATGTAAACAGAGCATTTTCACTAAGTAAAAGGGAAAAATCCAGGTTTTGTTTGATGTTATAACAAAATAGACACATACATAGTAGACAGCAGGTGACTTCCTAATCTGCAACTTTTTTTTAAATGAAAGTCTTTAATGGGAGCAAGGGAGAATCTATGTAATACCTACAATAAAGAAAGGTTTAAAAATAAAATGAAAAAGTCTCACCCAGCTGGGTGGCTCAGTTGGTTGAGCTTCCTCCCACGCACCAGAAAGGTTACGGGTTCAATTCCCTATCAAGGCACATACCTGGGTTGTGAGCTCCATGCCTGGTCAGGGCACATATGAGAGGCATGCCTCACTGATGCTTCTCTCTTTATCTATGTCCCTTCTTCTCTCTCTAAGACCAATGAAAATATCCTCGGTGAAGATTAAATAAATAAATAATAAAAGAAAGAAAACAAATGAAATGACATGAAAACAATCCCAAATAAAGTAGATGTTTAGGTCTAGATGTCTTTTACCTTTGCCTCCAAAAATTTGGTAACTAAAAACATTCAAAATTTATTTTAAGCTAACACTTCCAACCCTTTGCCTACTTAGCTATTTGTTAACATTATTCAACACAACATTGATTTATAATGTGCATGTTTTTCTTATCCTATTAATAAACTAAAAGTAGAATGAAAAATGGATTATTACTCAATTGAAGTAAATCTTTCCCATCCTGTTTTCCCAAAGCATCCTAAAACTTTGGTCCCCTACAATGTTTGTCCAATGTAAAATCTATTGACATGAGTTTACAACAAGGCAATTCAGTCTCTTTCAGGGAGATTAACAGGTGGAAAATATCCAGTAAAACAGTTTAAGGCATCAAACAAATGGAACACAAATTTTTGGTTTAGTGGTGGGATTTCAGAGATGACACTAAGGAATCTGTAGCCATTAAAATTTTATTGTAACTATTACATTCTGCCCTTCATCTACTCCCTGTCCACCCTCCACTTTGTATGTGTATCATTGGCAAGGATGGAAATTGAAATTCAGTGATTTCTATCTGGACTCATTACTGTACAAATTATACAGACAATAAAATTGAATGAATAAGTGCTAAGTTAGGAGGCTTAGATTGTGAGTCCCTATTCAGCTACTCACTGTTAAGCTAGATATTAGTGTGTTAGAACTGTCCTACTTGGTGACTGGATGTGTTGATGATAGAGGAATGAATAGCAGATGATACACACGTTTCTGGCTTGATCATCTTTGTAGAAGATTCAGGAAAAAAGAAAATATAGAATGAGGGGCAGGATTTGTTTAGTTTTGCTTTATTTGTGGGATGGTAGAGATAAAGAGCACTGTGTTAAATATATTGGATTTTAGGTTGTGATATTGAAGTGAAGTAGCTAAGTATAAAATGAGACCTGGACTGGAATAGTGATTTAGGAGTAAACATCCTACATAAATAAATAATTGAAAACTACAGTGGAATAAGATTAGCATGAGAGATTGCAAAGTAAGAGAATATCAGTGACTATAATTGAGCAAATCTGAGCAAGAGAAGCACAGAAAGGAGATGATGCTAGTCAGAGGGTGAGAAAAAAAACTATTATAATGGAGTCCCAATGATCAAGAGAGGAAATTCAAGAAGAAATTATTCAACAATATCAAATTGTAGAGGAAGATCAAATACACATTGGATTTAGAAAAAGAAAATCATTGGTAAACTTGGGAAATACCAGCTATTAGACATGAGTAAAGCAAGGATGATAGGCCAAGTACAGAAACTCACCAGGGCAAAAAGTTCCGGATGCCTAGCAAGGGGCAAAACTGGCAAAACAAGAACTTCACTCCCAGGGTAATCTGTTTTCCCCCAGCATATACTGGTCATGTGGTTTGGACTCCTGATCTTTCACATCACCAGTCAGGTGGTTTACACCCCATGACCTTTTCTTCCCGAAAGATAACATATCAAATTGTAGGCCTCCATTGTATTCCAGCTCCAGGCCCAGAAAAGCAGCAAAACCAGACAAGTGATTCTGTGGCTGCCTCAGGACCTGTTATCGGCATTGACCAATCAGTGTAGACCACAAACCTGAAAGAGCATATTTGAAAAGTTGATCAATATTCTATTGAGACAATCTCCTGAAACCTCCCATAAGATTTCCACCTGCAAGAAACAGATAAATAGCTCTAACATAGGGCTTAATCACAAGGAACAACAACAGTCTGTGATTATTAGAATCAAGAGTCTAACCAGTTTGTCTCAGCGGATAGAGCGCTGGCCTGCTGACTAAAGAGTCCCAGGTTCGATTCCGGGCAAGGGTATGTACCTTGGTTGCGGACACATACCCAGCAGGGAGTGTGCAGGAGGCAACTGATCAATGTTTCTCATGGATGTTTCCAACTCTCTATCTCTCTCCCTTCCTCTCTGTAAAAAAATCAATAAAATATATTTTTAAAAAATATTTCAGAATTTTGCCTTAACCAGTTTGTCTCAGTGGATAGAGCATTGGCCTGCTCACTCAGGGGTCCCAGGTTCAATTCTGGGCAAGGGCATGTACTTTGGCTGCGGGCACATACCCAGTATGGGTGTGCAGGAGGCAGCTGATGGATGTTTCTTTCTCATCGATGTTTCTAACTCTCTCTCCCTCTCCTTCCTCTCTGTAAAAAATCAGTAAAATATACTGAAAGAAAGAAGAAAGAGGTAAATATACTTAGGGCAAAGGACCCAGTGCACCCTTCCCCACCAAATAGCATGCCAGTGCCATTGCCCCACAGGCACGTACCACCACCACCCTCCCCCCACCTCTAAGGTATCCCATGAAACTTACAAGGGAACAATGGGCAGCAGCTAACCCCTGAACCTGTCTTTCTCTAGGGCCCCCTTTTCTGACTTTCAATGAGCCAAAGCAGCCCAATCTAGACTTTCCTGTTGCTTCTTTATGCCCTTCCTTGTTTCACTGTCCCAAGTATATTTTTGCTGCCATCATGGACCCAATATCCTTTGGCTCAATGCCATGTAGCATTTCCTTTTGGATATTCCCATCCTTCATCTCTTTTTCCTTAAATAAATTCGATTTTCTTTAACCATCTGAGATGGATGTCTAGCCTACCCATGCACTAGCTATAACCCACCTGAAATAGGATAATGGCCAAAATAAGGTAATAGCAATGGGTATAGAGTATTGGAAAAAGTAATAGTGGTATTAAAGAGATAGAAAATATTAGAATTGCTTTGATTGGTTTAAGTGGAGAAAAGACAGTAAGTCTAGAATGATTTTTTTTGGCATTTTTACTGGGTGATTGAAATGGCGGATATACTTCACTCCTTAATGTAAGAAACAGAAATGAAGGAAAATTGAGAAAGATTAATGGGTTTAATATTGTATGCATTGATTTTGCTAGGACAATTGGATCTGAGTCTGGTGGTCAAAAGAAAGACCTGGGTTAGAGATACAGATGATTGATTATAAATACACAGACATATACATACACACAAATACATATGTGCATATACAGACACAGTAAACATACTAAAAGTACTGGGGAAAGGAAACATCAATAGAAAAGTTTATTAAAAATTTGAAAAGAAATGAAGAGAGAAATATAAAGTACTATAAAGAAACAACCATTGAAAATAGGATAAGACTCATGCATCAAGTTAGCAGAGTCAGAGACTAGACCAGAATCTTAACTAGGATCTGACAAGATGGCCAGGCTGCCATGCAGGATTACCAAGGAGAACAGAGTATTGCAGGCAGAACTTACTGCCAGCATGAAAGCAGAACCAGAGAGCAATGCCTGTTATTTCCATGTGGCCCCAGGAATCCTCTTTGAGGGAGGGACTTTTAAACTTGAACTATTCCTTCCAGAAGAATAACTGATGGCAGCACCTAAAGAACATTTCATGATCAAAATTTCTCACCCTAATGTAGACCAGTTGGGAAGAATATATTTAGATAGATAAGTGGTTCCCAGCACTGGAGATTCAGACAGTTCTGCTCTTGATCCAGGCTGTGCTCAGTGATCTCAAGCTAGACAATCAATTAGTAAATGATGGAGGGAAGAGTGGAAGACCAAGCCATAGAAACAAATAGATATGGACTAGGCCAGTGGTCAGCAAACAGTGGCTTGCGAGCCACGGTTTGCTGCTCTGTTGACTAATGAGTTTGCCTGTTTGCCTAGGACATCACTACCCACTATAACCTGTTTGTAGTTAAATATTTAATTTTCAGACTCTTGATGCCAATAATTACAGGCTGTTGTTGTTCCTTGTGATTAAGCCCCTATTCCAGTGGTCAGCAAATTCATTAGTCAACAGAACAGCAAACGGTGGCTCACAAGCCACCATTTGCTGACCATTGGACTAGACTATGTGCCATGTAGACTAACAGTATTTAAAATGATTTGATCAAGTGTGTATCACTTCTCCTCTCTGCCAAGACTCCTTCCTTTGTTGTTTGCATTTATTGAACATAGTCTTAGATACATTACAGAGCAAAAGCCCACACATCTCCAGTCCTTCGGTGATTAAATGCTCATTAGTAAACTTGTGTCTTGTCCTTATTCACTGTTATAAAGTATGAGAGGAGGCTAGAAATATCTGAAAACATTTAAAAACAGTGAGCACTCTCTACTTTTATTCATTTCCCCCATCATGATTTAAGTATAAAGCACTGTGAATGAAGGTAATTGTCATGGTGACCTGCCAGGGGTATGAGTGCTTTTCTTTGTTTTGTTATTTGTTTTGAAGGGGGAGGTAGTTTTATGGGCTCTTTTTGTGGTGATAAAAGCAGCTAACCAGTTCTTTAGAATATGCTCTCTAGCCAAAACCGGTTTGGCTCAGTGAATAGAGCGTTGGCCTGCGGATGGAAAGGTCACAGGTTCGATTCCGGTCGAAGGGCATGTATCTTGGTTGCGGGCACATCCTTGGTAGGGGACGTGCAGGAGGCGGCTGATCGATGTCTCTCTCTCTCATCAATGTTTCTAACTCTCTATCCTCCCTTCCTCTCTGTAAAATATCAATAAATGGAAACATTAAACAAATATGATAGTCCTCACTAATAACACTATGACTTTGCTGTCAAATCAGAATCCTCCCTTCAGGGAAAAGCTTGTGGCCATTTTTGTATAGCTTGTCTGAAAACTTCTATAAATCATATGTTTTAGTAAAATATTTTTGTTATTTTTTGTTAACATAAAAAATAAACAAACATTGAAACCTATAAAGAATTTTGTGAATTTATTTGAGCCAAACTGTCAACAGATGCCTTGAAGCAGAACCTCAAAGAATTGAGATAATGCTCCGGAGAATAGAGGATTACATCTGTATTTATACATTACAATCAAAGGAATGGGACAAAGGGGAGTTACATGAAATTCATTGGTGATAGGTTGAAGTGGGATAAAGCAAAGCAGGGAAATCCTTGGGATAGGATAAAAGTGAAATGATGGACATGTGCTTCTTTTATAGAGATGGATGCAGGATACTTTAACGTAATTAACAGTTGACAATTAATTTTATAACAATAACAATGAGGGAATGTCCCGGTGCCATTTGTTGTGCCCAGAAGGGTCTGGGGTAAAAAGGAAGTTACAAGTTACCCAGACATCTCACAGATGTGTTATCTTAGGGGCAAAAAGGCAAATGGGCTCAGTAAAGATCTAAGTTGATCTTTGTCAGGGAAAATACTGGCCTAGTACCACATGTGGCTCTCGAGCTATGCTTTGCAGACCACTGACTAGCCTAGGACATGACTACTCACTATAACCTGTTTGTAGTTAAATATTTAATTTTCATCCTTTGTGGTTACTTTAGTTCTCTGAGTTTGCAAGACTGCCATGCAGGCCTCCCCTGAGCTTGTCAGGTTAGCATGTGGTTCCTTTCATCCACATTCTAAAAGAAAAAAAAATTAAGATGAAAAGATCAAACATGTGGACAATATGAGTCCCCACAGACAAAAACTAAATCAAAATAACAAATATATACTAAAATATGTGATTCAGGAAAACTTTCTTGAATTAAAAATAAATGATATGAAACTACATATTGAAAGAACTTACTGCATATCTAAGAATATTGACTCAAAATAACCAATACAAGACATATTCTGGTAAAATTACTGGACTTTGAAAAATAGGAAAAAAAATACATTGGGTATCCCTCCAGATTCAGGGATAGATATGACTGGTACTGGGAAGAAAAATAGATTAGATTCTTTTCAACAGTAATACTTAAGATCAGAATAACAAGGAGTAACATATTAAAGATATTCAAGAAAGCTAGCATGAGCCAGAGTTTCATATGAGATGACTTTTGCGAATAAAGGACACAGGAAACGTTTTATCAAGGTAGAACTCAGGAAACAGTTCTCATATCCCTTCCTGAGGAATTGCCTTCACATGGCTGGTGTGTGTGTGTGTGTGTGTGTGTGTGTGTGTGTGTGTATGTGTGTGCGTGAATCTTTCCTTTCTTTTATGAAGACACCTTTCACTGGATTTAGAGATCACCCCTAATCCAGCACCACTTCATCTTAACTAATTATATCTGCAAAACACCTATTTCCAAATAAGGTCAGATTCTGAGGTTTCAGTAGATTTGAATTTGGGGCAATAAAAGTCAACCCACTGCAGTGGGTACTGAAAGCAATATAGCACAATAAAATTACTGCTTTGAAAAACAGACCAATCAGTGGCAAACAGTATATCTTCCAGAATCAGGCATATCAGAACTAACTTCATTGTCAATGGCATTAGTTCCTTCATATTCCCTTTTAGATGCCCTGGATTGTTACTTTTGAAAGACTCTTCCTTATCCATTGGCCCTAAGGTGAATGCCAAGAAAGGTATTGTTTGAGATTTTTCTTCTGGAGAATTGAGTTACCCTAAAAGCACCTTTTGAAGGATTGAAATATTTGAGATATTCCAATAAGGAAATAAATGGTAGGCCAGTTTTGCTAGGCTTGAGACTTAAGGTAACCATATGCCTATCATTTTTATTTCAGCAGAACTTTAAATCAGTATTTCTCAACCATGATAACAATGACATAATGTGCCAGATAATTCTTTGTTGTAGGGGGCTGTTCTGCATATGGTAGGATGTTTAACAGCATTCTGAGTCTTGATTTACTAGATGCCAGTAGCGCCCTGACCCAGTTGTGACAAACAAAAGAGTCTGCAGGTTATTTTCCGTACAGCAAAATTGTTTCCAGTTGAGAATCATTACTTTAAATGATTTCAGAAATCTATAACTTATTGTTGTGTAACAAACCACCTCAAAACCTAGTGGCTTTAAACCTCAACAACAAAAACACATTTATTTTACTCACAAATCTTCAGCTTGAGCAGAAAGGCAAGGATCTTTGTCCCTGCTGTATACAACATCAACTGAGATGGATGAACTGGAATAATGCCAGATGGCTTCACATGAATCATGGTAGTGCTGACTGTTGGATGGGACCTCAATGACGTTTGCAGATGGGAAACCTCAATTGCTCTCTACATGGCCTCTCTGAGCTGCATGGGCTTCTTTACAGCATGGTGACTGGGTTTTAAAAGCAAGTGTTCAAGACAGTGAACTGGAATTTATGGCAGTTTAATGATCTGGCTATGAGAGTCACATAGAGTCACTCCCATCATGCTCTATTGTTTTAGATAATCACAAAGATCTGCTCAAGTTTAAGGGAAGGAGACAGATTCCCACCATGATGAGAGGATGCTAAAATCATGATTTAAAAAGAGTAAGTATATAGGATGGGAGATATTGTTGCAATCTTCTTTGGAAAATGTAATATGCTACCATGTGCCCTATTGTAATAAAAATTTACATCACTTCCACATGAAATATAATTATTTCACCTTAAAGATCTTTGAGTCTTCTCAATTCACAGTCTAGTTAATCTGTCTGAGTGTGGATAATGCTCCTTAGGTGTAGCTAATTGGTTATAGCTCTCTGAGCATAATTCTTTTTGATCTGAAAATCTCTGTGATAAAGGAACATAATACCTGTCTCTCATACTCACTCAACTTATAGTGGGAGAGTGCTAGAATATCTGTTATAGATGATCCTTTTTGAAAATAGGTAAAACACATAACAACGACTGCTTTATAGCAATTCTGAAATCCAGCTAGGAACATGTCACTTTCTTGAGTACTCAAGACTCATTTTAACTCCTTCAACTAACTGCTTTCTGAAACATTCTTCCTTTTCCATCAAAATTACTCCATGTGTGCACCATATTCTCAACCTGAGTCTTCCATGCAAAAGTTGGAAGTACAAAAGCTTCTTTCTGTTTTGTATTGACTCTGCCCTTCAGTCCCAGCTGTTACAATTATTTAAAAAGCCTCCTGTGTTTGTATCAAAGTATACTACATTCCATTAAGCCAAAGTCACACCCACAAACTCTTTGATATTACTTTTTCTCTATCTTGTGCTCCCAGTGTGAGATTTCCACGGGATAGCACATTTAGTATTCTTTAGTATTCTTAGAAACTCTTTTAAATGCAAACTTACTCTAAGATCCTTGAGGGGCTGTCTATTTGCAAGGTTATATACGAGTCACTATGTTAGGTATTTCTGAAGTCTTAACAAAGGCTCTTAGACACCATTCTGGATTTTATCTTTACCCAGAAATCACTTCTTAATTCTTCATTTAAAAAAATTGCCATATGAAAATGCTGGGTATAAGAAACAGCTTTACTTTAAATCCAGAAAATACTAATCCATTTTTATTTAACAGTTCATTCTTTAGTTCCTCTCTCCTCTCACATTTTATCATAAATCATAAATTCAGACAGTAAAAAAGTGGCATTTTTTAATATTCTGCAACCATTTAATTCTCTGTATTTTCTATTTTCTATATTACTGCAAATAATAATATTGGCAAACTTTCTGCCACTACATAACAATTCCTTTCTTTTCTTCAGCTTCTAGTAACATATCCCTACTTTCCTTTATGCCTTCGCTGAAAGTCTCCTTTTAGACCTTTAGTTTCATCTTCTCCTACAAGCCCTTTAGATTTTCAAATAGTAACCTCAAGACCCTTCGAATTTCTCCTCACTTTTGCCAAAGCCAATGTCACATGTTTTAGATTTTTTTGGCAGCACTCTACTTCAAGAGTCCAAAAACTGGTGTAGTATGTATTGCTTTGTACAAATGCACCCCAAAGTTATTTTCCTAAAATAGCCATTTTAGTAGGCTTAAATAGGCCAGGAACTTGGACAGAACATAGTGGGAAAGTCTGGTTCCATGATGTCTGGGAGTTTAGCTGAAGGTTTTGGAGGATGGGGATGATACAGTGGGAGCCAAAATCATATGGATGTATCTTCACATGCCTGGTTGATGCTGGCTGTTGACCAGGACTCTACAAGGACATCTAATATAGATGATCTCCCCATGTGTTATTTCTGCATTGGTTAGTTTGAATTTCTTCACAGCAAAGTAGCTGGATTCCAAGAGTGAATATTTCAGAAAGCAAGGTGGATGTGCATGGCCTCTTTCTGAATGAACTTTCTGAGTTGTAGTTAACTCAGCAAACTTGGGTTGTTCAAAACCTGAACATAAATACTGGCTCTGACTGGATCCTAGGAGATATATCTCTAAACCCTTGTAATATTCTGCCTGATAAGAATGTCATTATATACCTGGAGACTTAGAGCACACCAAAAATGTGGCCTGTGGTAAGGGCCTTGGGCCATACTGTATCGGTTTGATCACTTAAGGAGCTATAACAAAGTAATTAAGGCAGACAAACAGGCACTCAGTACTTATGTGAATGACCACCAGTAATAATACTAAACAACAATACTCAGGTGAGCTTTCCTGGTTGACAATATTTCATGAGGTTTTGTTGCTCTGGCTGGGCTCAGTACTGTGTTTAAACCCTACTTAGAGAAGACTACTAGAAGACCATGCCTGATCTCTCCAAGATTCTTGCCCTGCATTCCTTCTTCCTTTGCTGATTTTAATTATTATAATTATTTAATTTATTGTTTCATTTTAATAAACCATAAGTATAGTTGCTTTTCTGAATTCAGTAAATCCCACTGAATTATTAAAACTGAGTGTGGCCTAGGAGACACAAGACATAGGAAAGGCTTGTTTCTTTCCATGTGTCTGGAACTTGAACTGGAAGACTTGAAACATGGTTGTGGGATAGAATTATCTGACGGTGCTTTCATGTGTCTCATCAATGATAGTTATCAGCAAGAGCATCGACAAATGCCCTCTACATGTGTCCTTTCTGCATGGGCTACTTTGAACTTCTTCACACTTGGTAGATGGATTCTAAGAACAAATATCCCAATAGAGCAAGGTGGAATTGCATGACAACTTTGTAAACTAGCCTCATAAGTCTCTTGGCATCACTTTCACTATTTTTTCTTTCTTTTTCTTTTGGTAAAGGCAGGCACAGAGGTCCACTAAGGATCAAAGACATATAGGTATTAGGCAATAGGAAGAATGTCAATATCACATAGTAAGGATGTGGTGTGGGAGATATTTTTGTGGCCACCTGTGAAAATTAAATGTGCAGTGTTCATAAAGTAAAATCTTTGTATCTCTAGCTCAATGGTTGGCAAACTCACAAGCTGAGGTTTGCAGCTCTGTTAACAAATGAGTTTGCTGACCACTGAGATAGGGGCTTATTCACAAGGAACAACAGCTCGTAATTATTGGAATTGAGATTCTAGACCTAGAGTCTAGTTTATAGTCATAGATTTACTCCATAGCAAAAATTTGGGATCTCTATCTACCCCTTCTAATCCTCAATTTAATTGCCTATTCTAGGCCACTGACTTAGAAAAACCAGATATAAAACTTCACTCTGCTGCTGGGTTGATACCAGGTTACTGTATTTTGAAATAGGGGCTTGGAAAGGGAGTCAGGCAGATAGTACACATAAGATAATTTAGTGAGTCATGGGAGATTAAACAATCCCCATTTTTCTGACTCCTTCTAAAAGCACCAAGCACTCTGTATTGGGTATAGGATGAAGTGTTCAGTCTTTATAATTCAGCAGGATTTTTGACCTTTCACTACATTGGATTTCTAATGACAGGTGGAAAAGGCTTGTTTTGACAAAACTATTTATTGATTCCAATAATCGTATTTTATTTCTATGAGCCAGCTTGGATCCTTGCTTGTCTCTGTCTTGTACTTCTGAAGATTGTAAGGAGTCACCAGTATAGCTTGTGACCTAACAGAAAAGTAAAAAGAAATTTAACCAACTCTTTTAATATTGTTTCTAGAGCATTGCTAACACTATGGCCTGATTCTCCCAACAGAATCTAATCTTTTATTTTTTTTCAGTATCCCACTGTTTCTTAATGACTTGCCATTATCTAATTTCACATGACAAAAACACAATTTGAACTTATTTAAACCAATTGGAATGTACTAGCTTTATTAGAATTCTCTCGCCGTCCTTCCCTCACTCTCACTTTCTTTCTCCCTTCATTATAGCATTTTGGATTCATTCTCACAGACTAGCTTCTCCTTGTCATGAGGGACACAGCTTTAGATACTTCCAGGTCTCATCTTCCATAACTAAACAAAATGTGGCTCTTCTTTACAAGTTCGAGTTTGAAAAATCCTTGGAATGACCTCATTTCTATTCTCATTAAAATGAGGTATCACAAGGTGTTATTATCCACTTCTGTTCCTTATAATCTTAAGGCAAATACTGGCACAAATGCTCATTTTTCTACTCTAGGAACAAAACTTTCTAAAAATATTTTGATTGGGAAAACTCCATGCTATTGTACCAATAGTAAGATTTATTTTTAACCTAAGACCAGAGCATTGAGAATACCTTTTGAATTGCGGATGAATTTAGGAATGATGTAAAAGGCAGATAGAAAAGATATAATCTGGCTCTTCCACAAGTCAATGTTCAATGTTAACAATGATGTTAATCAAGTATTTTCTCACTACTTCCCTAGACAAACAAGGAAAATGTGATATAAAAGAATTATAAAATAAAAGTATGACACATTATAACATTAGAGTTCATTGAGGTAACTGGTATGGAATCCTTGTGCGTCTTGGAATGGAGAATTTTACATCATTTTGAAAATAAATGCAGGGGGTAATGAGTGGTATTTATGGAATTATTGTCTATGTCAACAGGCTCCCTTGGAACAATAATATGTTTTATCAATAAGCAATGAGGGCATTTTACTCAGTAATAAAAACAGCTGTGGAAACATTCTGTGAATAAGAAACCATGAGCACTGCCATAGACTGAATGTTTATGTATGTCCCAGATTCCTATATTGAAACCTAATCCCACAGTGACGATGTTAATAGGACCTGGGGCCGTTGGGAGTAATGTGCCTTCCAGAATAGGATTAATAGGCTTATAGAAGAGATCTCACTCCCCCCCCCCAACCCTCCCTGCTCCTTTTACTGTGTGAGACCACAACAGGAAGATTGATGACTCCAAACCAAGGAACAGGATCTCACCAGACAGCTAGTTGTTGTTGAAGTCACCCAGCCTATGCTACTCTTGTTATAGCAGCTGAACAGACTAAAACAAGACCTATGAAAAAGCTAAGCAAATATGATCGTCTTACATTCTTTTAGCCATTGTAGCAAATTATTTTCTGAAGATCATAATTATGACTTTTCTAGGAGACAGCCAGTGCAGTATTTTAGTGCAGAAATAGACACAGACACACTAGTTTGTATGTGAAATACAGTGCTCAGTGCAGTTCTACAAGGCTCAAACCTCACAGACATTTTAATTCCACATTAATTATAACACAACCTTTTGCCCTAATGATATTAAGTATTACTACTTAATAGTAAAAAACACAATTTTGCTTGCTAGTAAAAAATTTCTCTAGCTAACATACTGTCACTTAATAACTTATTCTTTTAATAATTTACACAAGATCTCACTTTTAAACTGCTTTTCTTTGGGTAGAGCATTTCCTAAGAGCTCAATATGTTATGACTAATGGAAATGTGCACTTTTAAGACCTCATCTTAACTGTAATATAAATATGAGTTTCTGGCAAGCCTCGGTGTAATTTATTTTTCATAAGTTGAATCAGTCCTAAAAAGGGATGGCACAAGCTTATTGGTGACTATTTTGTGTACAGCTGCTGTAATAGCTGGGTAAGGAAGAATATCAATTATAGTTCTGAAAGAGATAAATTTTGTTCATTTAAAACTCAGGCTTTTAAGCTCTGAATAAAACTGTAGTCTGGAATACATTCTGTAAGGCTTTTACCATAAGAGGATATACTAACACCTCTAGATGCCTATCAGTTAAACAAATGACTTAGTCAAAATAATGATGTTAGAGATTCCAAATAAGGCCAAGTTACTCTTTTGGAATGTGTGAAGAGTAAACTGTGCAATAAAATTTTCATCACATTTCATCTGTTTTTGATAGATCTCAGAAGCTGTATAAGTATTAATATGCACAGGAGAAATTCCAAGAGTATCAAAGGGGAATGGATTGACTTGTAAGCTTCTTGTTAAGATTTAATTTCTCCATAACCTTAAAAAATAAAGACATATACACATTTAAAATATGTACAGTTAATTTTATCCTGTTGCTTCTGCTTTTGGTAAATTCATAGGAAATAAACTATTTCATGTTACATTTCACTGCCTACAGCAGGCTACTAATTACATTCAATTTAATTTAAATCAATTCAATCTATATCCTACTGAGAGCTCCTTCCTCTCCTAGTCAATTTGGTGTATAGCCCAAAGATGCAAGATTATCTACTTTCTCTAAAATTCTAGTGTGAAAATAGTGAGTAAGTAATAGAAAATAGCTTAATAGTAGCTCATTCATTCAATTAATACAAGTTTTAAGTGATAGACAGGCCTACAGATTTTTAAAATAAAATATGTATTTGCATTTTTATAACGGCTCTGTTCATAATTATAAAACACTGGAAATAATCAAAATGCTCATTGTCACTGGAGAAATTAAATAAGTTGTTTATAGTCATACAATAGAATTTAACACATAAAATAAATGAACTATAGTTATATGCATCAACAATGATGAATCTTCTAGATAATGATATATTGGAGTAACTAGGTAGCTCCACTTAGAAAGAGATACAGTTAGATCCAGTCTTTATACTATATACTGGTAAAAACCCAAAGATTTAAATAAAATCATTTAAATACTGAAAGAAAATGTAAGAGAATTTCTTCATAAAATTGGATTATGGAAGCACATTCTAACTTTAATTAAAAATTCTGAGCTATTTTTTAAAATATATTTTATTGATTTTCTTACAGAGAGGAAGGGAAAGGGATAGAGAGTTAGAAACATCACTGAGAGAGAAACATTGATCAGCTGCCTCCTGCACACTCCCTACTGGGGATGTGCCCGCAAACAATGTACATGCCCTTGACTGGAATCGAACCTCGGACCCTTGAGTCCACAGGCCAATACTCTATCCACTGAGCCAGGCCGGTTAAGGTAAAATTCTGAGATATTTTAAAACTCATGAATTAATTACATTAAAAAAATCTTCTCTGGCAAAACTATCATATAAAAAGTCAAAAGACAGACCTTAAGTCAGAGAGAAAAACTCTTACTTGTGTAATTCTAAGAATTAATATGCTGGGAATTGCTTTTTTTAAAGTATCAATCTAAGAGAAAAATGTGCAAAGGAAATGAATAGCTAGTTCACAGATTAAACAAACGAGTATAAACATAAGAAAAACTACAACATTTTTCTAATAAAAACAATTTCAAATTAAATTACAATGCTTTATTTATTTTTTACCTATTAGATTATGAAAATATAAGTTTAATGAAACAGCGGTGATATAAGCATTCATATATCATTAGTATGAGTATAAAAATGTACATTCTTTAGGAAGTGTAACTTGATAATGCATATAAAAATTACAGATGTATTTCCATTTTGAGCTAGGAGACCCACTCACGGGAATTTATCCTACAATAATACATGCACACATACCTATGTTATTATCTGCAACCTTGTATTAGAAAAAGATTTGAGAACATCCAAGTGTCTATTAAAAACTATAGAACATGCACTTCATAGAATGTTATGCGCATATAAAGAATGAGAAAGTGTTCTGTATAAAATAGGGAAAGATTTATATGTGATAATTATACCCCGAATGGCAAGCCGGGACTCTCCTCACAGGTTCTTGTCTCACGAAGTTTGAAAAATAAATTCGTAGACTAAAGGATTTTTAGCAAAAGTGTGGAAATTACTGGAAGCGTATACAAACTCCCGCATAGGGAGGGGTTCCCAAGTGGGTAAACCCCCTGAGGAGGGGGTCTCCAAATTGGGAAAAACCTGCTCTCTCTCTAAAATGGGAAAAATCCAGTGAGTCTCTTTGTCTATGGGTTTATAAATGCTTGTAATTCTTTGTTCATTCTACTCTCTAATTGGACCCTTCTTTATTTTACGTCCTTTGTTCTTTTCTAATTGGCCACTTTCCTCTTTTCCCTGCATGGTATTAGTTTCAAAGGTCACTAGGTGGCCCCCTTTTCTTCTTCCCTTTATCTTATAACTGAAATCATACAATGTGCTCACAATTTGGGGACTTGGAGCTGTCTCTGTCCATCAGATATGCATACCTCTTCCCCGAACTCCATTCCCCTAATATGCCTCTCCTGTCTCTAAACTGCTTTCAAGAGGTTAAAAAGGGGGAAGAATATGGGTGTGTTTGCTTATATTGGGAAGATTCAAAAGAAATTAATAGGAGAGATTAAGTAAGCCTTTTGGGAGGAGGGGGACTTAATAAAATGGTTCTTGAAGGGAATAAATCTCAGGAAATGTAGTTAAAATTTATATTATTATTTTATAGTTTATAAAATGTGGTATTTTATATTATAGTGAGTCTAAATAGGCAGCAATAGGTAAGAGTAGATATTCAAAATGAGAAAAATAGTACAGCCAAGGCACAGAGGGCATGAAGGCATATCCTGAATTATGAGAACTTGGATCAACCCAGCTGGGCAGTTGGATTGGGCAGTAATGAGTTATAGACCAATAGATTCATAGGTTTGATTATAATGAGGTTGAGAGCTTATCTGGGAAGCCAATAAATACAGATTTGTTTGTTTTCAGACAAAGACAAGTTCAAGAAATATTTGGGAATTGAACACAGCAGCATTACTTAGGCCTTGACTAACTTCAGGTCTAGCCTTGAGGCTCGTCACTAACCATCATCTACAGGACTAACATGGCCCATTCAGGCTGCCCAGGTAGATCTCTTGATTATTTAGGATTGTTTTGCATAACTTCACATTTGTGAATTTCCCAAACTTCCTTCTGTTATTTTCTAACTAGAGGCCTGGTGCAGAAAAATTTGTGAACTGGTGAGGAGAGAGGAGTCCCTCAGCCCAGTCTGCACCCTCTCACAATCCAGGACTCGAGAAGCAGGGCCCCTAGGCCTAGCCTGAGATCAGGACCTAGTTGGGCTTTCCTTCCCCACCCCCGCCACTGTCACTGCTTGCCATCTGTACAGTACTGCCCCTTCTCCCCTGCACTGGTAGCCTCCTTCTGCAGGCAACAGGCATGGGGTGAGATGGCTTGGCAGGCCTGGGCCTCCCTCTGCAGGGCGATTGCTGGCCAGCTGCACACCTGCCACAGAGTTGCCACCAGTGGCCTGGACCTCCCTCTTTCTTTGCTGGGTGTGGAGCCAGCTCTGTGAGGGGCCATCTGCCTACCCGATTGCCCCTAACCACTTTCTTGAGGGTGGGGCCAGCCCAGCAAGGGGTTGTGGTGGTTCTAGGTCTCTGGTCATTCTGGTCATTATGCTTATGGTGGCTGGCCTTTTATTATATAGAATTTTATTTCATTGAAGTTGATAAACACACTGTATGATTTCAGTTCTTCTCAAGTTAGTGACACATGTTTTATGACTTAACATATGATCTTCCCTGGAGAAGGTTCCATATGCACTTGACAAAAATGTTTGTATTCTGATGCTGGGAGTGTTCTATAGATGTTCTCCATTAATTACAATGTTTATAATGTTGATCAACTTTCTATTTCCTTGTTGATCTTCTTGTTATATGTATTACTTAAATTTGATTATTGAAGTGTCCAACAGTTATTGTTTGAATCATCTTATTTCTCCCATCAAATCTGTCATTTATTGCTTTCTGTATTTTGAAGCCCTGTTTTTAGGTACATATATATTATAATTATTTTATCTGGTTAAAGAATTCTCCTTTTATTATGATAAAAAGTCATTTTTGTTTCTAGTAATAATTTTTATTTTAAAGTCCATTTTGTCTGATACTAGAATAGTCACCCCAGCTTTCTTTAGGTTTCTGTTGACATTTGTCTTCTGACATGAAGTAGCGGGTAGGAAGGAAAAAGAAACTAGTATTTATAAAGATTCTAAAATTTTCTATACTATGCAGGAAATTTTCCATATTAGAAATATTTTTTTTAACTGAGGATGATAATGCTTTCCAGGATTGACAACATTCTGGGTTGCCTCTATGTTACTGTTATATAATAAAGTGTGAAGTTTTCCTTTTTAACTTATTATTTTTTTTATTGTTCACAGTATTTCAGATGTCCCTCATTTCCCCCCACTTGCCCAACTTCCATCCCACGATTGTCTATATTGTATTGGCTATGCATACATATATGCATACTAGAGGCCTCATGCACAAATTTCTGCAAGTATGGGGTCCCTGTGACTGTCCGATGATTGAGATTGATTGGGGCTGATCAGAGCCAATTGGGACTGGCTGGTTGGGGGCAGGGACTGTGGAAGGTTGGCTGGTCATGGGAGGTTAGCTGTGGGAGTGCACTGACCATCAGGAGGCAGCTTCTGAATTTAGTGTCTACCCTTTAGTAGTCAGTGTGTTGTCATACTGACCAGTCAACCAGTCGTAATGGTCACTTTGGCTTATACACACATACAGTGGTACCTTGAGATACGAGTGCCCTAACATACGAGATTTTTGAGATACAAGCTGTCAAGCGAGCTATTTTTGCTTTGAAATACGAGCAACATTTGAGATACGAGTAATTGCTTGGATCTGCAGGCTGCACACGACCCACCAGTTTACCTCGACTCGAGCATCCCATAGTTTCCCACGCCTCAAGGTTACGGAACGAATTAAACTTGTATCTTGAGGTACCACTGTACATACATACATAGTAGAGGCCACATGCATGAAATCTGTGCACAGAAGTGGGATTCCCTCAACTCAGCCTGCACCCTCTCCAATTGGGAGCTCCCAGGGATTGGGACTAAACCAGCGGTCAGATATCCCTCTCACAATCTGGGACCACTAGCTCCTAACTACTCACCTGCCTGTCTCATTGCCCCTAACTGCTTCTGCCTGCCAGTCTGATCACCCCTAACTGCTCACTCCTGCAAGCCTGATGTCACCCCCAACTGCCCTCCTCTGATGGCCAGTTTGGTTCTGATTGGTTAGTTCCTATCCCAGCATCAAAAGTTTCACCTCTTAGGCAGCCATGGGCTCCCCACAGCACTCACCTTTGGTTCTCATTGGTCAGTTCCTATGCTAGTAAGAGTCAGAAGCTGCACCTGATTGATGTTCCAGAATTCTTAGGATATAGATCCAGAAGTGGAATCACTGGGTCAAAAATTTTTAATTTTTTGGAGAAACTCTACACTGTTTGTCACAGTCACTGCATCAGTCTGCATTTCCACCAGCAGTGTACTAGGGTTTCCTTTTCTCCACATCCTCACCAGCCCTTGTTTTTTTGACAGTAGTCATTCTGATAGGTGTCAAATGATACCTCATTGTATCTTTATTTTGTATCTCTCTGATGATTAGTGTCATTGAGATTTTTTTCATGTTTATTGGCCATTTTTATTTTGAAAATTAACCCCTTATAAAATGTATCATTGGCAAATATGTTCTCCCATACAGTAGGTTCCTTTTTCTTTTTGTTGATGTTTGTTGCTTGTTGTTAGCTTTTGCTGTGCAGAAACTTTTTTGTTTGATTAGTACCATTTGTTTATTTTTCTCCTTTGTTTCTCTTGCCCCAAGAAATATATCAGCAAAAATAATGCTATATGAGATGTCTGATATTTTATTACTTGTGTTTTCTCCAAGGATTTTTATGGTTTCATGACTTACATTTAAGTCTTTTATCTATTTAGAGTTTATCCTTGTGTCTGATGTAAGTTGGTAGTCTAGTTTTATTTTTTTGCATGTACCTGTGGAATTTTCAAAACAGCAGTTATTGAAGAGAGTATCTTTACTCCAATGTATGCTATTGCCTCCTTTGTGAAATATTAATTGACCATAATGACATGGGTAGATTTCTGGGGTCTCTATTCTTTTCCTTGATGCATATGCCTATTGTTATGCTAATGCCAGGCTGTTCTGATTACAATGTCTTTGCAATACAGTTTGATATCTGATATTGTGATTCCCCCCTACTTTGTCCTTTTTTCTTAAGACTGCTTGAGGATATTCAAGGTCTTTTTTGGTTCCACATACATTTTCAGAATATTTGTTTTAGAGCTGTAAAATATGCTGTTGGTATTTTAATAAGAAATTTGTTGAATCTATAGATGGTTTGGGGTATTATGGACCTTTTCGTGATGTCAATTCTTCCAATCTATGAACACATTATATGCTTCCACTTGTTTATATCTTCCTCTATTTCTTTTTTCAATGTCTTATAATTTTCTGAGTGCAGGTCCTTTACCTGCTTGGTTAAGTTTATTTTTAGGCATTTTATTTGTTGTTACAATTGTAAATAGGGTTGATTTTCTAGTTTCTCTTTCTGAGAGTTTGTTATTGGTATATGAAAATGACATCAATTTCTGGATGTTAATTTTCAAGTAAGATATTTTTCATAATTCATTTATTGACTCTAATAGTTTTTTGATGGGGTGTTTAGGGTTTTCTACATATAATATCATATCATCTGCAAATAATGACAGTTTTACTTATTCCTTTCCAATTTGGATTCCTTTTATTTTCTTCTTCTTATCTTATGCCTATGGCTAGGACATCCAACACTATCTCTCTTTATAAAGAGGTAATATACAAATTAGGCATACTGGCCTAATTTATATACTCGATCTAACAGAAGGAGGTTATGCCTACAGCATCTGGGGCAGGGTGGCAGGGGCCTCCCTGTGCCTGTTCTGGGAGAGGGCCTGATTAGCAGCTGCTGTGGCTGCAGCTGCTTCAAGGGTGGGAGAGAGAAGCAGGGCCAGACCAGCAGTGGCCACGGCTGCTGTGGGGCCCAGGGAACGAGGCAGGGTGGGATTGGCAGTGGCTGCAGGGACTGCTGCGCTGTGGACTCAGGCCAGGGTTCATGCAGGAGGCAACCAATTGATGTATCCCTCTCACATTGATGTTTCTCTTTGTCTTTCCTTCCCTCTTCCTTGCTCTCTAAAAATCAATGGAAAATATCCCTAGGCAACTTCAAGGGTGGGCAGCATCCTGTGATTTTGAATCATGTGCTGGGCTGCTAGTATTGAATAAAAGTGGTGAAAGCAGACATCCATATGTTATTGTTTTTATGGAAGCATTTTTCATTTTAGCTCATTGAGTATGATGTTGGTTGCATGTTTGTCATATATGGCCTTTATTATGTTGCAGTCTGATCCCTCCATTTCTCCTTTGCTGAGTTTTTATCGTAAATGAGTGCTATATTTTGTCTAATACTTTTTTTGTATCTATTAATATATTATGTTATTTTTTATCTTTCATTTGTTTATGAGATGTATCACATTTGTTAATTTGTGAATATTTTAAAAGACTAGCGTCCAAGGAATAAACACCACTTGGTCATGGTGTATGATCTTTTTAATGTATTTTGGATCTGGTTTGCTAATATTTTGTTCAGGATTTTAGCATCTATGTTCATCAGGAATGTTGACCTATAATTTTCATTTTTTATAGTGTCTTTATCTGCTTTTGGAATTAGTATAATGCTAGTTTTGTAAAAAGAGCTTGGAAGTCTTCCATCATATTGAATTTCTTGGAATAGTTTGAAGAGAATTGGTGTTTGTTCCTTGAATGTTTGGTAAAACTTACCTGTGAAGTGATCTGGACCAGGACTTTTGTTTGCTGGGAGTTCTTTGATTACTGCACCAATTTCATTAGTTGTTATCAGCCTATTCAGGTTTTCTGAAACTTCCTGATTCAGTTTTGGAGGGTTATATGTTTCTAGAAAATTTTCCATTTTGCACAGGTTTTCCAGTTTTGTTGGCATATAGTTTTAGTATTTTCTTACAATCCTTGTATTTCTCTAATGCCACTTTTCCTTCTTTCATTTATGATTTTAGTTATTAGGATCCTCTCTCTTTGTTTCTGGATAAATCTGACTGAAAATCCCTCAATCTTGTTTAACTTTTCAAAAAACCAGCTCCTGGTTTCATTGCTTGTTTATATTGTTATTTTAGTTTCTATGTTATTTATTTCTGTTTGATCTTTATTATTTTCTTCCTTCTATTTACGCTGGGATTTCTTATTGTTCTCTTTCTAGTTCTTTACATTGTATGGTTAAATTGCTTATTTGAGATTTTTCTTATTTCTTGAGATAGGCCTGTAATGCTATGAATTTTTCTCTCAGGACTGCATTTTTATGTCCCATAAATTCTTGGTTGTTATATGTTCATTTTCATTTGTTTCCAGGAAGTTTTTATTTCTTTGTTGATCTCATAGGTAATCAATTCATTGTTTAATAACATGCTACTTAGCTTCCATGTTTTTTAATATTTTTGACTATTTTTTATTGTAGTTCATTTCTAGTTTCAGGCTATTGTGATCTGAGCAGATGCTTTTGATATAATTTCTATCCTCTTGAACTTGTTAAGACATTTTGTCCTAACATGTGTTATATCTCTGAGATTGTTCCATGTGCACTGAGTAGAATGTATGTTCTGCTGCTTTGGGATAAAATGTTCTGTAAACAACAATTCAATTCATCTGATGTAGTGTGTCACTTAAGGTTGCTGTTTCCTTGTTGATTTTTTTGTCTGAAAGATCTGTTCAGGGTTGTTAGTGGGGTGTTAAAATCACCTACTATGACTGTATTGCTGTTGACCTCTCCATTAAAGTCCTCTGAGAGTTTTAAAAATATATTTATATACTCATATTTTGGGTGCATGTATGTTTTTCAGGGTTGTATCATCTTCTTGTACTGATTGAATTAGTATTATCCTTTCAACTTCCTTATATCCCTGATTAAAACATGTAATACATTTATATCTAAGGTTACTTTTTATAGTACCTATCAAATGGGCATATTTCTTCTTCTTTCTTTTATTTTTCCATATATTGCCTTTATGCACTCTTCTACCTCCACCCTGTCCCCACAATCATCACACTGTTGTCCATGTCCATGAGCTTTCCTTTTTTTTTTTTTTTGCTTAATCTCTCTACCCACTGCATCCCCAAGATAACTGCCTGCTATATATCTATGAATCTATCTCTATTTTGCTTGGTAGTTCAGTTTGTTCATTAAATTACATATATTAGTGAAATCATGTGGTATTTGTCTTTCTCTGACTGGCTTATTTCACTTAGCATGATGTTCTCCAAGTCCATCTGTGCTGGAAAAAAAGGTAAAATTTATTTCCTTTTTATGGCAGAGTAGTATTCTATTATATAAATGTACCATGGCTTTTTTATCCACTTATCTAATAATGGATAGTTGTGCTGCTTTCAAATCTTGGTTATTGTAAATAATATTGCAATGAACATAAGGGTACATATATTCTCATGAACTAATGTTTCTGATTTCTTCTAATAAATTCTCAGAAGTGGAATAGCTGGGTCATAAAGCAATTCCAATTTCATATTGCTTTCCTCAGTGCTTGCAACAATCTGCATTACCACCAACAGTGCACAAGGGTTCCCTGTTCTTCACATCCTGGCCAGCAATTGTCTCTTAATTTATTGATGGTAGCTATTCTGACACATGTGATTTTAATTTGCATTTATCTCATGATTAAACATTTTGATCATCTTTTTATATGTCTATCAGTCATCTGTATGTCCTCTTTGGAGAAGTGTCTATTCAGACTGAAAGAAGTTAGCTTGAAATGCAAACAGACAGGCAGGGTCCAGTGAGAAATATAGGCAGGGGCAGACATGAGTTTGAGCAAGACTAATCACAGAAACTAACCATGCTGAAATAATAAAATGTTTTTGGACACAGAATGGGAGGCATGGGAAATCAAGGGAAGGTCTGAAGCAACAAGGTTAAATAATACATGGAACAGAGAAAGTTCAGGTCCCATTGATGGGCAAGAACAATGAGGGAATCAATCAGGTAGTGACACATATAGATTTAAAGCAGGCTTGAAGCACATAGATACCCCTAGACTGACTAGCTTCTTGGGAAACCCTTTATTTGGATACATTCCCCATCAGGGAGTCTGAATCTGCTTATAATAAATTTTTCACAGGTTTGCTTAAATCTTGTGGTCTGTAAAGCTCATTCTATAGCATCCAGAGACAGGATCCTTGAAAAAGACCATTCCAATTATCAAGATCATTTGCCAATTTTTTAATTGGATTGTTTTGTTAGTGTTGAGTTTTATAAGTTCTTTATAAATATTGGATATTAACCTCTTATTGGATGTATAATTGGAGAATATATTCTTCCATATTGTCTTTTCATTTTGTTGATGGTTTCTTTTGCTGTACAAAATCTCTTTAGTTTGCTATAGTCTCATTTATTTATTTTTTTCTTTTGCTTCCATTGTCCAATGTTTCTTCTTCCTACAGCAGTCCCTTCAACATTTCTTGGAATGCTGGTTTGGTGGTAATAAACTCCTTTAGCAAATTTTTTTGTGTCTGAAAAACTCTTTTTTTTCCCTTGATTACTATCTAATAAAAGAGTAATATGAAAATTGATCATATCTCCAATAAACTACAAACCATGTCCACCAGCCATGCCTACCAGCCAATCAAGAGCAAGTATGCAAATTAACCCCAATCAAAATGGCTGTGGCCATGGAGAGAGCAGGAGGGAGGCTTGGGTTTCACCCGGCAATGAAGGAAGCCAAGCTTTCCACACACCATAGCCAGTCCAGGCCTCTACTCAATCTTACAAAGTTTCAATTATAGAAGATAAATAAATTCCAACAAAAATGGCTGTGGCCACAGAATGAGCAGAAGGCTTAGCTCTGCTACAGGCTACAAATTTTCAATTGTAGAAGGTAAATAAATTCCAGATACCAGGACCTCTGCTTGGGTCGCTTTGGGGCCGCGGGGAAGAGGGGGTATGGCTGGCCTGAAAACCACCACAGGCCCCTTGCCCAGGCTGCCACATGCCCCAAGGGAACCCCCCACCCTGATCTGGGACACCCTTCAGGACAAACCAGCTGGCACCCACCCATGCACCAGGCCTCTATCCTATCTAATAAAAGAGTAATATGCAGATCAACCATCATTCCAACAAACAAGATGGATGCCCCCATGTGGACACACGATGGCCACCACAAGATGGCCTGCAATGGAGGGCAGTTGTGGGTGATCAGGCCAGCAGAGGAGGGCAGTTGGGAGTGATTGGGCCTGAATGGGAGAGCAGTTGTGGGGGGACCAGGCCTGTAGGGGAGGGCCTAAACGGGCAGTTGGACATCCCTCAAGGGGTCCCATATTGGAGAGGGTGCAGGCTGGGCTGAGGGACACTCCCCCATTCCCATGCACGAATTTCATGCACTGGGCCTCTAGTTTTGAATAATAGCCTTGGTGGATAGAGTAGTCTTAGTTTCAGATCCTTGTTTTTCATTATTTTAAATACTTCATGCCATTTCCTTCTGGCCTGTAGTATTTTTGTTGAGAAATCAGTTGACAGTTTTATGGGAGCATCTTTGTAGGTAACTTACTTTCTCTCTCTTGCTGTCCTTAAGTTTCTCTCTTGTCTTTAACAGTTGCCATTTTAATTGTGATGTTTCCAGGCCTGAGTCCCTTTGAGTTCATCTTCATTGGGACTCACTGTGCTTCCTGAATGTATGTGACTTTTTCCTTCAGATTAGGGAATTTTTCTTTCATTATTTCTTCAAACATGTTCTGTATCCCTTGCTCACTTTCTTCTCCCTCTGTTACCCCTCTGATGCAGATGTTCCACTTCTTTTTAATTTTAATAAATCTTTATTTTTCAGATTATTACAATTGTTCCTCTTTTTTCCCTTCATATCTCCCCTCTACCTGGCTCCCACACCACCCTCTGCCCTTATTGCCCCTCCATTGTCCTTATCCATAAGTGTTTGATTTTTGTCCAGTCTCTCCCTGCACCCTCCCTTACCTCTTTCCCCCTGAAAATTATCAGTCCACTCCCTTTCTATGCCCCTAATTCTATTGTATTCACCAATTTATTCTGTTTATCAGATTTTGAATTCACTTGATTTTTAGATTCACTTGTTAATAGATATGTATTTGTTGTTCATAATTTTTACCTTTACTGTTTTCTTCTTCCTCTTCTTAAAGAATACCTTTCAGCATTTTATATAATACTGGTTTGGTGTTGATGAACTCCTTTAGCCTTTTCTTATTTGTGAAGCTTTTTATCTGCCCTTTAATTCTGAATGATAGCTTTGCTGGGTAGAGTAATCTTGTTGTAGGTTCTTGCTATTCATCACCTTGAATATTTCTTACCATTTCCATCTGACCTGCATCGTTTCTGTTGAGAAATCAGCTGACAATCATATGGGTGCTCCACTGGAGGTAATTAACTGTTTTTCTCTTGCTGCTTTTAATATTGTCTCTTTATCTTTTGCTCTTGGTATTTTAATTATAATATGTTTTGGTGTGGTCCTCTTTGTATTCCTTTTGTTTAGGGTTCTGTGTGCTTCCTGGACTTCTAAGTCTATTTCTTTCACCAAGTGTGGGAAGTTTTCTGTCATTATTTCTGCAAATAGGTTTTCAGTATCTTGCTCTCTCTCTTCTTCTGGCACCCCCATAATTCTGATGTTAGTATGCTTTAAATTGTCTTAGAGGCTCCTTATACTATCTTCACATTTTTTGGTTCTTTTTTCTTCTTGCTTTTCTAGTGGAGTGTTTTTTTTTT